>CH001841.1:2045296-2058562 GCA_000149265.1 Ciona savignyi | reverse complement strand
AAAAAAGCATATATATTCGAATTATTCTAGTATAAATGCAGCTTTTCTTACATAGTTCCTTTCATCCTGTGGGAGATTAAAAACTTGATCAATCGGAATGCCACTGATAAGCTGGGTTGTTAAGACCCGCTTCGTGCAAAGTTCAGGAAAGATTTCTGGGACGCCATACATTTCCTCTCCTGCCAACACGTCCCTGAAGAATTTAAATACATTTTGGGGTAAAAAACAAAAAGGTTGCATAAAAAATAATGTGCGGTACCATGTACAATTTAAACAATTGATTCAAATTCAGGTTTTTCCCAGAAAATCACAATGTCTGTAACGTGTAATAGTGCCGAAAATCACTAAATGTACACTCTGTGAGTCCTTTTTACCAAGTAATGTAGTTTCTTACTCTATTAGATATACAAAAGTATTATGCTAACCTATATGAAAACATTAGAACTATTTTAAAATAAAAAAGTGGTGCAATGAATAATTCAATACAATTTAATGGTTTATTTTCAAACCTCAATAAACTGACCGGTTATGATGTTGCAACAAAAATGTGTATTGAGTTGTTTGTAAGTTATTATCATATCAATTATTCTGAACATGTTGTGTTTCTATGTCCAACTAGTTTGCTTAGTGGTAATGTGTTGAATTGTGAGCCTAAAACTGGCGGTTTAAAACCAGCTGTTATCTAGTCAACCGGTTATGACTTTTGGGCAAGTTTGTCGACATTTTCTGAAACCAGTGGATTAAAAGGTTGATTAAAAATGTAACCATATTCCTGTTTTACTCAATAGCTATAAAGCAGTGTAGCTACTGTATCAATTAACAGGGTTATAAAGCCTTTTGCTATCCTACCCATGCCATTAAACATTAGAATCCTATCCTATTGGCCAAAAAAATATGGGGAAATAACAATATATTGTTTTATTTTTACTGAATAAGCTTCTAGTATCATTTACATTTCACCTGGTGGAAAATGACTGGTATAAACCAACCTGAATTTGTTCATATACTCCGCCTCCCGTTCATAGTCACACTCCCATGCCAATTCCCGGCGTGAAACATCAATAAACTTGTCAATAAAGAGTTCTGTGGGTCGAAATGAAGTTATTACAGAAATTTATCACAATAAAGAATATTGTATTGCTGCATTGATAAGAATTAAGCACTGGTAACTCAACAAACATGTAAGATTGTTCAAACCCAATGTCATAAGAAATCTTTTCAATTTTTCTATTTGGATGTGAAATATCCCGTATTTATGAGTAAATACATGTTTTGCTATGTTGTCATTAGACCGAAAGTCTGTCAGCTATATTTACAGACACCATGTACCATGGCACCACCAATCACTAATGGTGCTAACTAATAGTTTAAAATATTATAATTTATATAAAATATTCGACTGGTTAGTCTGGTGGTTTAGTGCGTCGTCTTTAAGCCGAAAGGTTGCAGATACGAAACTGGTCGCCAGCTAGTCGGTTGTGTCTTTGTGTGGCAAGGCACTTAACGGACATTGGCTGAACCCAGCGGCTTGTGTTTTTACCAAAATTGAAGAAATGTCTCAATTAAACAACACACTGCAATAGCTCTGGTAACCCGTGAGGTGATCTGACGATTGCCGGTGTGTTAACCCCTTTAGTTTTTCCATTCACGGGGTAAAACATGAATATCCTATACTATCAGTATAACTTATTTTGTCTTTACCTTTGACCTGTTAAACAGTTGGTAATTATATTATATATTGCAGTATTTAATCATTAGAATACAATACAGTACCACTTACGTTCTGGAAAGATGTCCCAAAATTTAAGAAGAGACACCAGATTATCAATGTCACTGTTGATGCTATCAGCAACACCTGGGTATTGTATTTTCATTGCAACTTCAGTTCCATTGTGCAACACTGCTCTGTGCACCTGTTTCATATTGAAAAAGCATTAAAACTACTTTGTAGTCAGCAGTTTTCACAGTGAATTATAATTTCATATGGTATATTCCAAAAAATGTGTGTTTTGTTCGGTCAAGAGTAAAATAAAAACAAATATGAATGTTGGATATGTTATAATGTTAGACTTCCAGTTTAAATTAGTACGCAATACGCAAATCAATACTTTTTACATTGGGATGTAAGTTCATAGAAATGAGTACAAATTGCAGCCCGGGCTCTTTTTCTATGTTGTATTTTTTTTGCTAGAACAATTTTTTCAAGTTAAGGAGACAGGATGAAACGGCAAAACTACAGCAGTTAAAACATGTCAGTGAA
This sequence comes from Ciona savignyi, assembly GCA_000149265.1. Taxonomy (NCBI): domain Eukaryota; kingdom Metazoa; phylum Chordata; class Ascidiacea; order Phlebobranchia; family Cionidae; genus Ciona; species Ciona savignyi. Next base: position 2,056,302 of record CH001841.1, on the reverse strand, counting down.
TAAACACATTACAAATTAGGGAAAAAAATGACGTGGCTGTTAAACCTTACATTAATAAAAATAAATTTTAACAGAACAATAGGAAGGGTTCTTGATCGGATGATGGATATTATTTTGAAATTGGGGTTCCCATTTATTTTATAGACAAACCTGTCCAATCGAAGCTGCTGCAAAAGGTTTTTCATCGAATTCCTTCACCTTACTTCTCCAGTCTTCCCCGAATTCTTCCACTAGGACTTTCTAAAAAAATTAGTTAGCACTTATAAGCTTACTTAGCACTTATAAGCTTAATCGCTATTGTTTATAAGAGTAAAGTCCTTGAGGTTTAAAAGCAAATCTAAAATTAGATGTCAACACTGACCTTCATCTGTGAGACTGGCATATAATCCGCACTCTGTCTTACTCGATCAAATACTTCAGTCAACTTTGGGTCCACAACAGAAACATCTACAAACACAATATACCAGTTCAGTAGGCATTTAAAAAAATAAAAATCTATTTCTGATTAATATGTCTTGAACTAAAAGTGATATTCAGTAAGTATTATATTAAATTTTAAATACATACACAAATTTAAGAATTTTAAATTAATAAACACACATACCGAAGATATATATTAAATTATCCTCTTCGGTATATGCGTCTTGAAATAAAAGTGATTTGATAATTAGTGAGTAGTATATTAAATATTGAAATACATACACAAATTTAAGAAATTTAAATTTAATAAACACACATGCTGAACAGGGTAATAAACAAACCTTGTATACTGAGCATCTGTCCAAGTTTCAGTGCTGCCCCTCGTACTTTGCACAGTGTTGCCACAATACGTTGCATATTTGCTTCGGTTAACACTACAGATGCTGCCAATGATTTGTCTAAAAGGAAAAATATATCAATTTTAAGCCAAACAAATTTGTTGTATGCAATTTATGATAGTAATATATATTCAATGGTGTAAAATTGTAACATAATATTATCAAGTTAACCACAATACTATTAAGTACAAGTGTACAACCAAATCAGGATGTGGTCAAACTTTTTAAAAGAAAGAAAAAAAAACAATAAAAAGTTCTTACAATATCTGTCTTAAACATTTATTAAATGAGTTTATTAAAATGTTACAAAATATTTCAAAAGTTAACAGAAAAGCTTTAACTTTTTCTTTAAACCCTTACTTGATTTGGAGTCCTGTTCAGAAATCCCGAACGATTTCATGGCTGCATCAGACAGTGAACTCATTGCCATGCCTGCTGCCAAACCTTAACACATAAAATGGAGTGTTGTTCAAATACAAAACTAAGTTAATCATAAAGGATAGAGTAATGGACTAAATTTAACTGATGATAAACAAACAATCACTGAAAAGATACTAAAATGCTATTTCAAAAGGGACCACCATATTAAAGAACTGTGCTAATAACAATTTACATTTTAGACGTTATCCATAAATGGTACACGGAAAAAATTAATAAAAAGAAGAGAGAACTATTTGTAAACCTCCAAACGATGCCAATCTGCCAATCCTGGAAGTTGGAACTCTTCTTTCTTTCGATTGAGAAGTTATGTTATCGACTTTGACATCAGTTATGGTTGCGTTCCGGTCAACTGTTCTCACCCTATGTACTTTAGCTATGGTGGCTAGCTCATCAGCAGTAAAAGCTTTCAAGTGTGGTGTTGTGTGCATGAAGACTTTTGGGTGGAGTGTAACTCTATTGCTATGCCCCAGTAAAGGATGATGCGTTCTATGAATACGATAGTTTTTTAGATGCGCTGAATTTAAGTGTGTGAGTGTATGGTATTGGCGAGTGGGGTTGTTGCTGTCAATGGTTTTTGGTCCCGCAGTGGAGGTTACCGTTTCTTCTAGATCCTCTGGTATAGAAGCTCCAACTAAATCAGAGAAATCTTCCTCATCAGCATAGATGTCCTTATCAATCTGAGTTTGAATGCTCGACATTCCACAAATGTTCTGGATGACAGGAAAATTAACATTATAAGATTCAAGATTTTATTCGGTCAGCATGATACTTTTATAATAGCAACAATCACCATTTTACAATAAATAAAGAAAAACACAGTGTCACAGTAATAAAAAAAACAAATACAAAGCTATGCAACAACTCAAGAAGTAATATTTAGTAATTACCATCAAAATAAAGTTAGTTTGATTTGTCGATTTATTGTCAGATAACCACAAAATGGTTAAATGATTTGTGTGTAAACCAAACAAATAGTCATCATTTCCTGTGAAAATCTTACTCAGACTTGGTAACTGTACCGGTATCATTGTGCATAACTTCCCATTGCAAATTAAAAACGGGCAATGTTCAATTATATTTAAATCTTTTTTTAAAAAGATTAAATAATAATTTTGAACTGACAGAACAGTTGACACGAAATAGTTGGCCAATAAACCAATTTTTTTAGTTCAATTAACCAATATTAGAATTTTGGCTATGCAAATTCCTAATGCCGATACAGGTATATATTTATAAAATGATTAAATTAAATCAAAACCTACTTCTTCACATTTTTCCATGATAGATCCAGTAACACTGCTGGCTCGTAGCGAATTTCCAACTTCATCACACACAGTTTTAGCACAGGACTGACCAATTTTGGCTATGCCTCGACCCATCCAAACCAGGTCCGAAATACGCTGCATTTTCACAAATCCAGGTACCAGTATGTAAACGGGAGTAATATAACAGGCTGGGCTATGTGTAATCTGAAAAAGCTTAGTCCTGAACCGTCTGTAACAGTTACGGGTCTTACTAGGCAACTAAAATAAGCACATATAAGTAAGTTAACCAAATTAAAATTGCTAGATTACTTTGAGTTACAACATCATTACAAGCAAAATAAAAAATGTCTGGTATTCCCCTAAATTATAACCTACATGCGGACACAAACTTTAAAATGAAGAAACTAGTTTTCTTATATAGTTTTTATAGGTTGAACTCTCTTAAACTTGACACTTCGCTTAATTAATCACATGACACAACTGTTAGCACGTAAGAAATAAATGACACTCAAGTTTTTATTTACTTAACGCTTTCTATTTTTTGAATTCGACACGTTTTATTTTCACTTTAAGGTTATTTTATAATCACAAAAAATTTAACAAATTATGTTTAGAACATCCGTAAACACAATGTCGTTCTACTAGTGTCGGTGCATGCACTCCTTTGGTATCTCAAAGACATCTGCGCTGTCCAAGCCCAAGGTCACATCCAAGTATCTGAAACAAAATAAAGCGTAACCCATCAACAACGCAGTAAATTTAATATTGTAGTTTTTAGTGCGTGACGTACGTTCGGTGAAAGTGAATCATCTCTTTGGTCTTGATGGTCTCACCGTAGAAAACTTCGGAAATCGGAATGCATTCGTCCCTGGTGAAACTCTGTGTCAGATTGCCTGTTTCAAAAAGAAAGTTTATTCAGATTATGTTGACTAAATGGGTTACAACTTTTGTAATATACCCATAACCGAATGTTTGTTGAGTCGCAACCAGCCAAGGGCTGATAGGCCGCAAAAGGTAAGTGGCATATAAACCAAGCGGATTAATACGTTGAATTTAAACTGAAGGGACCTGTCAACGATAATTTGTATTACTGCATATTTAACATGTAATAGCTATACTTGGCTGGAATTTCTCATATACAGGAATGAACAAAGAACCTTCAAGTTCCAAGCTAAATTATGTCTTAACACTGTTGATTTTACTTATTTGGGCAAGTGCACAACCCCTGGAATAAATTGTCATTGATTGTCAGTTGATTCGGCTTTGGGAAGCTACATTACCTCGCACAGTTTGTCCCTCTACGTGGTGCTCCCATATCCCAAGATCCATTCCTTCGCCTGGCGCACCCCCTATAAGGCCAATAACAGTGTATCCAAGGAAGCGTGCCGGTTCATCAACCTCAATGCGGTGAAATGGATAGTCGATTGTGGTTACATTGCATTTTCGCGTTTTCAGGTCAACGGTGTAACGCTTTTTCTGAAAAGGGTGGCTCGAAAATTACAAGAGCACGCGTAAAGTTATTGTCTTAAGTAAAACTTTGTCCGGCCGGTTAGCCTGGCGGTTAAAGTGCGTCGCCTTTCAATCGAAAGGTTGCAGATGCGGAACTGGCCACAAGCTAGTCGGTTGTGTCTTTGGGCAGGGCACTTTACGGACATTGCCTGAACCCAGCGGATTAATGGGTTCTACCAAATTGTCTATCATATATAATACACTGAAATAGCTCGGGTAACCCGATGGGCGCGAGGTGATCTGACGATCGCCCGTGTGTTAACCAACTTGGTTTTCCCATTCACGAGGATAAACATGAATATCCTATCCTAACTGCATTTTGTGATAAGATTGGCAAATCTATATATCATGTAATAGTTTCTACCTCTCTGTGAAGAACAAGCTCGTCAATTTGGGGCCGAGTCGCGTTCTCCTGAATCACTTCAATCATCCTCTCTTTTTGCTCGAATGCGTCATATGAAAACCGACCATCACGAAAATAGTTCGTCTCGTGATCGTACTGAAAACATGAAACGGTAAGTGAAATACTTTTTTGTCCTCTTTTTTCCCAAAGTTACTTAAGCCAAAAAATAAAACCTTGTTTTAAAATAAAGCGTTTCAATTCATAATAATATTGAGTTCAAGATATGTCACAGCATAATATTCCACCTACCGATCTTACTCTTGCTTGAAATATTCCTGGGGCACCTAAAAGTAAAATCAAAATTTATAATGCAAGATATACTATTATATACAATTAGTCTACCTACTATAGAGGGAATCACAAACATAAACTTACCACAGCTTGGTCCTTCCTGTGCATAGGTCACCACACAAAACACGGCTAACAGTACAAGAAATTTCATTATTTTATTTTCCCTGTGTGAAGTAGGCCTATATTAGTATTGGCTACACTGATAAAGCTTTTCTTAATTTGACCTCTAATTTAAATTTAGATCGACAGGCGGAAGACTTGCCTCAAAATGATACTCTGCTGACTGCAGAAGTTGCACCATTTTGCACAACCTTGCGGTGTTGATGTAATGTTTAACTTATATGCTTGCGCACGTGCTTAATAATATTTGTTAGGCCATAGGGCGAAAATCAAGCAAATAGGATGTGAATGGTACGGTTTTTGAGCTGGTTTTCATTAATAAACCGCTTTACGGATACTTGGTGGTGTACGTTAAAAGTTACTAATACTATTGAACTGAGACGCTAACGGAATCCACAACAGAAGTCGGTTAACTTAGCCTTATTCAACGTTAATAAGCAGCTATTTCTGCAATAATGGAAAACCTAGTTTAAAACAAACAAAGCACTACATAACGGTATACTGGCAAAGCAAGGCCAAAACGCAAGGACTCTTTGTCCGGCCCGTTGGTCTAGCGGTTAAGTGCGTCGCCTTTCAATCGAAAGGTTGCAGGTTCGAAACTGATCGCTAGCTAGTCGGTTGTGTCCTTGGGCAAGGCACTTTACGGACATTGCCTGAACCCAGCGGATTAATGGGTTCTACCAAATTGAAGGAACGTGTCTATCATACACAACTCACTGCAATAGCTCCGGTAACCCGACGATGGGTGCGAGGTGATCTGACGATTGCCCGTGTGATAACCCCCTTGGTTTTCCCATTCACGGGGATAAAGATGAGTATCCTATCCTATCCTGACCTAAATAGCAACGAAAACGCGTGTTGATTAGCTAAGAATGAAGGCGAAAATGATGATTACTAAAACACAGAACTAAAGAGAGGGACGTGACGTAATATCACTTCAACTATTATAGGATTTTATTTGCATCTGGCTTAAATGTTGCTTTGGTTAACACATACGACATATACTTATAACTTCAATAATAAATCAACAAATTATACTAAAACGACACAAAATGCAAACTTGTCAGGGTTCTTTGTGGAGCAACTTACAAAAAGAGAAAATATATATTTCAATACATTGTTTTGGTTTAGTATTTGGGCGCAATATTGCAATGTTCAAGTCGCAGGATACTCTAGAAACTATGTTAATCCCCGTAACCGAACAATTTTCGAGTACTATTTCCAGCGGATAGAGTAACTATAGGCATTTATTTAGGTAACATATTACACCGTATATGGCCAAACGATGATTAAGCATGTTTCTTAATCATTGATTTAATACAAATGTTTGCATTAACTTTTATCTAAAATTAGGTGAAGTGTTTGTGTGCATGTGATGTTTTGCAGATTTAGTTTGAGCACGTATGTTTGTACTTTGCACTATTAAAAGCTGCATTTGATGTCTAGTTATGTCCGTTGCATACGCTCAGTTAAAATATAAATCTTAACCGTATAATGTTTATACGTTCATAGGTATACGAGAAAATATATTAAAATCATAACAAACTTTAGACCATTTCCAGTCAGTTCTAAAATGGTTAATGCATTTTTGCAGATATAGTATTATACGTTATTTGAAACCCGTATACTGTCATACGACCAAAATGAAATTGCTAATCTTGTCTTTTTCTTCCTTGATAGTTTTTGCAGCTGCCCAACATTGCAGTAAGTAGTCTGTCGAAGGTCTAAAGTGTAATAGTATAATACTAAAAATAATAAAAAAAGCTAACGGTGTTTTTTGTTTTAGTTTCTCCTGACGTTTTCGAATCCAGAATAATATCCGTAAGTTTGCATTTCTGTCTGGTTAAATTTTAAAACTTACCCATTTCGCTCGTACCATCGATTTTCAGTATGATCATAGAACGGGATATTATGCAGCTGGTTGGTTGGCATACGACGCCAACACCGAGAGAATTCGGGTGATTGAAGACGCCTATGAAAACAGTACAAAAACTCACTACGATACCCTCTTTGCCTACAAGGAGGTAGGTAAAGCAATGAATCCTACTATATGGTGTAAAATAAGACTGCGAATAGTAAATAAGACTGCGAATACTATCGATCACTGGCTATAGGATAGGATGTTCATGGTAATCTCCGTGAATGGGAAAACCAAAGGGGTAAACACACGGGCAATCGTCAGATCACCTCGCGTCCACCGTCGAGTTACCAGAGCTATTGCAGTGTGTTGTATATGATAGAAACGTTACTTCAATTTGTTAGAACCCACTGGGTTTATGCAATAACCGTAAAGTGCCTTGCCCAAGGACACAACCAACTAGCTTTAGGCTAGACGCTTGGTGAAAACGAATTTATCTGCCACTCTGTTGCGTTTTTGCCATTCATTGGGGTAAACCATAATTACGCCATTCCAATCCAAATTAGTTTGCAATATACCACATAAGCCCTATATTTCTTGGTTTAACAATAAAACAATTTGACTATTTTACCAGAAAGCTGAGTATCGCATCAACACAAGTACAAACAAGTGTACCAAACTTGCCCTGAACGAAAAGTTCATACCTATCGGGGTCTACCCCAACTCTACTTATGTTGGAAACTTTATTCTTGGTACACTTGGCGCGCCGGGTGCAGGTGTCATCGTGCAAGAGTGGTCGCACAAAGTCACAACTGGTATTTTATACTATTCTATAAATCCGTGTTACGGTATTACACATTTTAATTAACTTTCGTTTAATAGGTGTCTGGTATCAAATGTTTACAGACCATGGGTGCATTCCAGTTCAAAGTTTGTTTTACGGCAAAGACAGTGCTGGAATGGACGTGCACTACCACCACGAGTAAGTGTTAGCAATTAAAGAGGAATGTAACAGTGGTCAACGCGGTAAACATCTCGGTATAATCGCTATACCAAACGTCCACTCACGACAGTGCAATGATGATCACGATGTATTGATATTTCTTAAAATATAGGCCTATTATTTTACGAAAATTAAAAACTGTTAGTATAAAATGTTTACTAAACCTAGTTCAAAATTGGCAAATTATAGTGTAATACAATATATTAGAAAATTAATTTACTGCAGTTGTTTAATCTACCGAATTACAACAGGTAAGCGGGTGTATAATCAAATGTACCCTCGACCTGGTAAGATAAAAAAAAATAAAAACACTAAAATGATGTCAAATACGCATCACTCAGAAATATTTCCGGAAATCGGCTATGGGTACAAATTAAATCAGAAGAATATTCTAGTTGTAATATTGTCGTTGTTCCACCAAGAGGTTCGATAGTTGAATCGAAACTGGTCGTTAGCTAGTCGCTTATAAAATTAGACAAGGCACCGGGAGGACTGCGCCATGACTCCGTGGATTATTAGGTTGTGCTAAAACCGAAAAAAAATTCTTAATCATATACTTCACCCTAAAATAGCTTCGCTATCCTAACGGTGGCGCTAGGTTAATCTATCGATTTCCTGTGTAATAACGAAATTTTACATTGCGTTTGTATTCAGGTACATGGATGTTTCGCTGGGCGTGCGAGAACCGGAAATTTTTGATATACCAAAGCAATGTTTGTAAATCTCGTGGTGGCAGTCTGCTACTAAAATATAATTGAGTTTGACTTAATTTGTATCCAGTTTTAAACCCATACTGCAATAAATATATATTCAAAAACAGTTGTATTTTTGTGTAAATAAGTTGAATATGCACTTATTTAAGTAAACGCTGTAGGACAGTTAAGTTTAACTATTCCGAATCACGTGCAAGATTATTGCGTTTAACCGCCCAAATTTAATGATGTTATGTGGGCGGATTGCATTTATGCCAGGGATTCTTTTAAATTTAGTTGTAAAATCAGGCGCAAGGTGACGCTATTTTATTCGGAATTCGCTAGCACGCTCTCTGGACAACCGTAGTCATGGCAGACGGTAAGTTCTAATTATTACCTTTAATTAGTTATACGTGCAATTTCACTTTAATTAATGTTTTTAATTTACCCCCACTTAACCTTTTTTATTTTGTTAATTATGGCCTCAGTGCTTGATTTACACCCAAATTAGGTTGCACTGGATACACATTAAAACGATTCTTACTGCTGTTTTGTGATTAGAATAAAGAGTTGTTTGACTGTAATTAGTAACTTATTTATAAGGTTATGGCAAATAAAATCTTGTCAAAATCAACCTGACCTTTAAAAAATGTGTGAAGCACAATGAACTATTAAATTGAGTATTTGTGACTTTACGTTGTGCTCACAATCGAGTTTCCGAAGGAATTTTGGTGTGTTTATATATTTTTAAGCTTCTGTACCTAAATTTTGAATAACTCATTGTATTTCACTGCTGGTATAAAAAGTGTGGACCAAGTATATTTAGAAAAAAGACTTGTCTGCCATCAGATTATTCTTGCACATGATAGTTATCATACCGACTAAATCAAAGGCAACGAGGAAAACTGCACACTAAAACGATGCATTAGAGTTAGTTTTAAACATGTTGGAGTTAGGGTTAGGGCTGGGGTTGAGATTGGTGATTAGGTCACGGTTAAAATTAATTGCTATAGTAATAGTGAGCACTCGTTTTCCCTTTCTTGTTTTAGTGTTGACCTACGTGCACAAAAGAACGGAAATGGTTACGTAGTTTTACCTTCAGTCCTTATCCACTGCAACAGTCAAAAAAAAACACTACATGATATATATTATCTTAACCAGCCCAAAACACTATGTGCTTTATTTATCCTTATAACAACAGCCTTATAACATTTTGCCCATTATATATTAGAAATTAATATACTCTCAGTGAAAGCGGGTGTTTAATGATTGCAAGGACGTTATTGAACAACAAATATTTTCTTGTTTGTCACCTGCGAACAAAACAATGTAAAATAACCACAACTTTTAAGTCCGCTCTCCTTGTATTTAAGTTTTCGTTCATTTGTAAAATAAAAAGAGCAAATTTTTTATGGCTTACAACATATCTATCTCATAACCCATGTCAATCAGTAGTGAAGAAAGGTTAAAATAGCTTATTCTCTCAACTATTTTGTACAGTTCCGCTAGGTCCAGTGCCTTGCCCTAAACACTAATTCTAACCCTGCCCTAAACACTAATCTCAACCCCAGAACTAACCCCAACTCCAACCCCATGTTTAAAATTAACTCTAGCGCAGGGGTTCTTAAACTGGGGGGCGCGCCCCCCTTGGGGGGCGTGGAAGCTTCTCAAGGGGGGCGCGAGCATGACAGTGACATATTGCAGGGTTCGAATTAACGATTTTGAAACGATTCGCGAAATGCGTGGGATACGAGAAAATCGTTTTCGCGCTTTAGCTATGTTAAATTGCCTTAGAATGCGGTTTCAGAACCTCTCAAACTAATCTTTGAAGCCAGAAAGATAATTCATTAAGCAAACAGTACCGTTATTAAGTAGTAATGATAAACTACAATAAACGTGTCGTGAGTTAACGCGTGAAGGATAGGACGAATATCGACCAAACCAAACCATAAACGAGTAATCTTACTTGTTAAAACACCATATAACCTTATTATAAAGAGGTGTGTCGCATCTCCGCCAATCATAAATAAAGGAATCGTGGTATATTAACGCATAATGGCTATTTTTGCGTTGTGATAGAAATGCTTATTTTGCGTCAATAATGCAAATTAAAGGCAATGTAAATAAATGTAATAGTAATTCCATTGTTAAATGTTATGTTGAAGGCAAAATATGTTATATTATATTGTGCTGATGATTTATTATTAAAAGTGCGCGAAATCAGTAACGGTAATTTATATTTTCGCGATTTTATTAAATTTTGTAATTCGCGAACTTTAAAAAACCGTTCGCGAACCCTTGCATCCTTTACACTAAGCAGGGTAATGGCAAATAAATTATTGCTCTATTTTTCGTAAATTTGATTTTTGAGTAGGTGAGGCGTGAGCATAAATCACAAATCTCAAGGGGGGCGCAACTGAAAAAGTTTAAGAACCACTGCTCTAGCGGACCTATACAAAATAGAGGGACCGGAATGAAAGTTGTTTAGGATTAGGCTGTTATTGTTACTTTGGGCATAACATAGTGGGAGCGTGAGGAATAAGCCTGGAAATCAAACAAATGAGTATTGATAAATATATTTTAGCCCTAGGTTGATAATTGGTCGG
>CH001841.1:2010967-2038960 GCA_000149265.1 Ciona savignyi | reverse complement strand
TAATAATTACTCTATTTTTAGGTGTCTCTCTCTTACAAATCACCATTAATTAGGCTGATGAACTTTGCCATCTTCTGGCCTTTATTTCTCTTCGATTTCTACCAGGAAACACAGACTTTTGACATTGTTTTATTTGACAAGCTTGAACTAAATCCAGTAAGACAACCAAAATGTACCCCATTTTCAGACTGCACTGCAATTTTTTTTATTTGTTTTACAGGCTGGTTTAAACTGGACGGCACACGTTTACATTGACCATCCATCGATCATGGTGAATTCTGCACAGTTAGATGTGACTGCTCAATTTAGTGGGATACAAGCTGTGCTCTACAGGTGGCCTGTGGTGTCTTTCTTTGTTGGGACTGCCGCGTTTTTTCCTGCTGTTCTCTTTACTGTTCTGCTTTCTCTGTATTTTCTCGTGTGGCAGGTGTTTTTTACTGAAGAGCAGATCGTAGTGTCCAGGAGGAGCCGAAGACCAGCAAACTTAGTCGCAGGTAAAGATCCTTTAAGTATGGCTAGTTTTTTCCATTCACTATCATTTTTCGACAGGCACTCAACAACTTGCTTCTCGCAATGATGATGATGATGTCATCGATCAACCTGCTGATGTCACCACCCAGTGCGACGATTCCGTTCATGATGATCCTGCACAAGATGATGTCTTTAACGGAAGTTTTGTGATGAGTGATGTTACGAGCTCACGACGATCTTCATCATCGTCGTGTTCGATTGAGATGATCGGCCACTCGGGTCATCTCTCCACAAGGGGGAGCGAGGCTAGTTTTGTCGTTGCCACCACCAGGTCCATTGATTCCGGGGAAATTAGCAACGAAGAAGATTTAAAGTAAGCTTTCTATATTTGTTTGATACTTAAAATTACGATATGAGAGTACGCATATACAGACTTAAAACATACCTAAAAACAATAATGTGTTAAACAAGAACTACAACTATCATACTCTGTTGTAAAGTTTAAGTCTTATTTCAGTTTTACCTCTTTAACTATTTGGTTTGTGTGTACTGTTTTAAAGGTTCTTTTTTTTACCGCAAACACTTGGCAATGTTGAAACTTTCTATTTTTAGTCTGACTGAGGAAGCCAGTTCACTTGGAACAACCGTGCACAATCCAAGTGGTGAAAGTTCAATTAGGAGACGCCAAGTTCCATAAACAACAATCTGGCATGAAAAAACTGCCCAGTAACTACGTATTGCACTTCTTGTTATATTTACGCTCCGACCTTTGTGTTTATAGTGTTTTATTCTATGTTTTGTTTCCTTTTACCATTGTACTTGTATGTATTTGTACTGCAGTCTGCAATCTGCAACACGATTAATTTTGGGGTAACTTACTTGTGAAATGCTTACGGATATTATAAGCTAAAAAATTCAATTAAATATGGCAATCAAAATAATTGTTTGTCAAAATAATACTGCTGTTTTAGTGCTTGGTGATAAACATTTAAAAGTTTAGGTGGAAACAGTCGCTTGCTTTCTTATTTAACAACGATTACATTCAGCACAACATAAATATGATAACTTTGCTTCCATGTAAATTACTCAGTATTTCTTTTATTTTTTATTCAGTGTTTTTACCCTTATTGTTTTAATTTCTGGCAATGAATTTTTTTAAATAATCAATGTTTCTTAAATAGACATGTTAAATAGTTCTTGTGACCAACCGTTCAATCTCTCGTACTTAGTTGAAGATTTTTATAAATTTTGTCGCGGGATATCAGAAACTGCAATTGTTCAAAATTTTAAACTTGCTTGGTGAAAACTGTTTTAGTTGTGAGAGGCACTGTGTAAATAAATTCGTCAACAAACTGTTCGTGTTATTACTGCTTCATTCGCGACCTTCTCGTGTTGTAACGCTTCAAGACGGCAGTCACGGCCAAAAATTTAAGACATCAACCCGTGTCCTGGCTACTTTTTTGCTTAGACACCGACCCAAGACATTTTACAAACTTAATGGTCAATGCATCGTGTGGATATAAATTGTAGAAAATATCATACAAAATAAACACGCTGTAATGTATTCAGTATTGGCTTTGGTGGTTTTACTAAAAATCAAGTTCTTCAATAGATAGTAGCTAGTGTGTTTTGGTAAAAGAAGTAAATTTTGATGAATCTGCTTTATCATATTTAAGTGAAACACGCGTGTATACTGTTTTCTTCAAATAAATTCCCGAAACTAACGATCAGATAAATTAAGCATGCCCTCGTTTACCGGGTGCCATGTAATTCAACAGGTTCTATTTGAAAAATCATTTTTCCACTAGATTTCGCTAGAGATAAGAACAATTAGGATAACATGTACGACCGTGTAGAAAAAAATACCTACAGTTGATCATACGGAAACGGAAACATTGTTTTGTAACTAGGCTTAACTGAATAAGTACTACAAAACGAGAGTCAACAAACACATGCCAAGGTGAAATGAAAACTAACTATAGGCGGTGAAGCTAGGATAGGATATCCATGTTTATCCCCGTGAATGGGAAAACCAAGGGGGTTAAAACACGGGCAATCGTCAGATCACCTCGCGACTACCCTCGGAATACCAAAGCTATTGCAGAGTGTTGTCTTAAGACATTCCTTTAATTTGGTGAATAGTGTCGTACCTGCTACCTTTCGGCTGAAAGGCGCCGCACTAAACCACCGGACTAACCATCTGGGCACTTATTTGTTTGCCAAACGAAAATGTTAACAAAAGCCATCCTAACCCGTTTAAACATTATATTATCGATCGCACGATTTGACTGGGCTAAACAAAAGCAAATTAAGAAAGGTAATCCAAATTAAAGAAATGTTTATCCGCCAACTTCAACGATAAAATTACGACATTTTCTAAAAACGGGTTTACACTGAAATGGATTGCACAATATACTAATATAGACCCACCATACGTCGCGGTTTGGCCGGGACAGTCCCAGTTTAGACATCTGTCCCGGTGTCCCGTCCGGTTAGAAAAATGTCCCGGAATATTACTTTACTAAACATTTTAAAATTAAATCCAACCTAATGCAAAATTATAAAAAAAATTCTGTCTCTAAAGGTATAACTTTGCTTTAACCAGAGGCCTTTTTTTAATATCCTAATTTTTTTAGCTTATTAGGTTTAGTAAAATATCGCGCATATAGCTTGAGAAATCCTTTAGTAAGGAAATAATAAGCGACGTTTCTTGCGTCATTATTCTATTGAATTCAATGAAAATTCAGCAATTTCTGCATTGAAATCCATTTTATAGGTATGCTTGAGTTTGTCTCAGATGCCCAAGAAATTATGGTAAGTCTACACTAATAGCATATTTAAATTATACGTTAATATAAATCCTTTTTTGTACTGTACATATATTAACTGTATTAAATCGCACGCAGTATAGTTTAAATTATATTTTAACGATTGCACTAAATTGTTCATAAAAGAGTTATAACTAAATTTGTCTTAAACGCCCTTTTATCCAATACATTAAAATGACGCTTAACAACCGATTCTTCATTCAGCATAAAATTAAAAAGATGTGTAGGCCTAACAAGCACATTATGGGTTCGAAACTTCTATGAGGAATAAAAACAAAGCGATCTGGATAACAGTGTCGAAAGCAGGCCCTAATATAAACTAATTAGAGTATTTCACAGCATGCACGGCGGACCAGAAGATCTAATAATTTGACATCGAATCCACTATAATGATACTCTGCTCAAATATGGAAAATTTGTTATATTATAGCAATTATATTGCTTTAGTAAAATATATTTACATTCAAAAGTTCATAAAAGCCGGAAAACTCGTTTTTTTATCACAAACCTTTAATCAAGGTATATTTATGCTTTGTGTATAGTATACTGCTCTAATGACCCGAAGGTATACTAAATGCAATGTGGTTTGCCGAACTGCTAATTCAGCCCAAAAAACCACGCTTTTAAATCCAGCAAGTCAGCAAATGAGTGGTCTCTGTAAGTCGTGGTTTTGGTTTCAACACACTACACCTTCTCGGAAAACCCTGGTGTTTCCAAATGCGCGTATTAGTGACTGTAACTCAACAGTCTAAAAGATAAGCATGTGATATAAACGTTGGGTCAACTTTTAATTTTAGCCACAAAACGAAGCAGTGTGTCATTAGCACGTTGCAGTTATTTCTGTCACGATATTTTGTTGCCTACGCGCAATCTGAACAATAAGATACTCCCTGGCCAGAACGTGGCGCGCGAACGCTCTTTCGCTACTGTTTTGTCTTGTGTCTCGAAGAACGAGCAAGGAAAGAACGGCGAAGAAAAAATCGCAGTGCCCCGCTTAGATTCGAGGGCTCGCTACGAGTACGCCAGAAGTACGTGCATTGTGACAGAATGCTCCGATGATGATGACTGCATTCGTACCTATGCCGAACGGGACATATCTTATCGAGTCGCGAAAAAGACCGCTGGAAGAACCAATTGACCTGGTCGACTTCAAAAGAGAGCGATCAGAAATGGAAGGTGGGTTATATGTATTGTGAAAAAACTTTATTAATCAGTTGAGCTTTCTGTTGTATAAACTACAGCGCAGTTTATTGAGAATCACAGGAGTGTATTTCCAGAGACTGTTTATTTTTAGCATGGTAGCTATATAGTATTGCGGAAGTATGGAGGTTTTTGTTTACCAAGTCGATGACCCGCAGCTTTACTATGCGACAGCATTTGACGGCTAACTTATTGTTAAAGAAGAGAGAGAGGAGTTGTATTTGAACCATAAACGTTGTTTTGCGGTTAATGGTTTTATCTTGTGTCTTTTGAACGCCATGTTTAGTTGTTTGTGTTCGTTCCGGCTACGTAGGGTGGGCGTCTGGTAGATGCACATTCTATAGAGACCAGTGCGCAACAGAAGCTCGGCGTAATTAAAATCGATAGTTACTTACAGCTGGGGAAAAATTGTACGGTCGTAACGAGATACAACGTTTGACGATGCCAATGATTTGGTGACGTATGAATAGAATTGGCCATGCGTGTGTTCTATTGTTCGGGATGTCCCAAAGAATTCCCAGTACGCACCCCGCTGCTGCTTTCATGACCGCTGTACCATGCTTGCCAATCATGCAGCGAATCCCATTGTTAATCATCGGCCCAATGGACTGATTGCCAATGCCCCGGTGTCAGTTAACACAAAAATCCAGCTGAGTTAAAAATTCCTCTTTGAATGGAGTTCCGAGTGAGCTCACAAAATCCAGTCGAGAAATTTCCAAGAATAAATCTAACCGTCGCTATTGCTAATCCACCCCTTAAATGACATCATCGTTTCTCGTCCGTCTCTCAGTATGAGAAACGTTCAAGACAAACCGGTGATGAATAAATCCAAAATTTCCTCCAGTAATGGCTGGGTCGAGTAACTCGACTCTACACTCTTACTCACTGTCTCAGAAAACCTGACGAGCGTCAGACTGCCAACTTCCTGCATGCAGCCCCGATTAGCATCATAAGCTGTGCTGGAAATTGTAGCACAGAGGATACGTAAGCAGCTTGTTTAGTGTATCAGCTGTTATGCTGGAAAATATACTTTTCAAAGAATTCTGTATCATCATGGCTGAAGAAATATAATGTTCAATACACTGAAGTGGCATGTTTTCCTTATTGTGTAAACCTATATACACCGCTCTTGCTATGTAGAGTGGACACGCTGCTCACACAATTTAATGAAACTTGCGAAGTTGTACTGAACACCTCAACAAACCGAATTTATGTCGTGTTTGTCCCGGTAAGCTTTCACCCACTCGAAACAGACAAATCGCAGCAAACATTCTTCAAGCACATGTACACACGAGGTTGTATCGAGTGAAACTAATATGCTGATTGATCTAACACCGCTGGTTGCGCGCTGTGTGACGAGAACGGGACTTTGTACCAAAAACTTCCTGGTATCTGATACAAGGTTAGATATGCCATGAAATTTGTGGCATGTCATTCTTCTTTTCCGGTCCGTTGATTTGCTTACACTAAAATCTGTGCGACCCAATTTTGTGAACTTGCGGACGACCAAACATTTGGTAAAATAATTGCCCTAGCTGGACTTAATTTCAAATAAATGTAAATTTACGAATATTGCACAGTGCGCAAATTTGGTTAAAGATACGTGTATGTGCGTACATTAAAATCAGCAGCATCATACAGAAGGGTGGAAATATGTAAATGGATATTGTGGTTGAGACCGCACGAAGCAATCGCAGCTCCACAGCTAGCATTATGTACAATTATTCCTAAACGCTCTGTATTGTAAGGGTCTTATACAGTTTATTTGTAGTGATGGATAGTTCTGTCGCGATCGTGATTTGTCCCTACACGATTTATGAAAAGCGCTGCACTGGCGGAAACAGAGACCAGATTTGTTGAGAAAGCTTAATTTATAGCAAACAAACAGCAGATACAGTCAGCATGTAAGTTTGTATATTTCAGCCTTGTTATAAGATACAGTGCTGCGTTTGTAGCGGAATGAGTTTTAGGGTCATGTCATAGATTAAGAGCGCAATCAAGGGAAAGAGAGATCGATGCAATAAACAAAGTGTTCTACATTTGCTTGTAATTAGGACAATCAAGAACGAACAAAAGACTAGGTTTTCTACATGGACATGCTTTTGGATGAAGCTTTATTGATTTTGCCGATTTGGTCATAAATTTAAACGCTTAAATATTTAATGTACGCGTAGTCTCCCGCTTAAGACAACAAAAGTCGCTAATTACGCAAGTAACTTCACAAATAACGCCAATAACCAAATATTAAAAACCCGTCAAAAAAGTGACGAATTAATGTTCCTGTTTGGACGCTTCCACGAAAATAAACAAACGCGACTAAAAATTTAGGTTGTAGTAAAAAGTGAGAGAGTTTCGATAAAGTTAAAAGCTAAACTTCGTGAAAAAAATTATTGATCCATATGTTAACTTTCCATGACATATCAGCCAATATACAGCGCAACAAGATGGCCTAATCTTATATTATAAAGTTAATTGCGCAACCATTTAATTGTTAGCCGTGTGTGCTTCCGACAAAGCAGAAACATTCGTGAACTCATGTGGTAGTTAGATGTGTGTACAACAAAAACATAACCGCCAAATGAAGAGTAATATCTCATATGGGACTCTGCTAAATAAGGATATTAGATTGTGGACTAATGCGCCTTTGGGAAATCATGAGACTCCCGTCACATTCTCGTGTTACTCTTCAAGGATAAAAAATAATATCTAATGTTGACTGACGGTTTCCGAATTTTTGGCATGGCATCACTGTAATGTTTGTCGGGCGGAAAGGGACCATTAGAGATGACGTGTCTGGGAAGAAAAATAGCGCATTTGTCAACAAAATCAATTCAAAATGGGTTTATGTTATTTTCACGTATTTTGACGCCATTTCTGCAATATACGAAGGCCTTCGCAATAAAACCTGCTAAAACATATCACGTGAATTTCAACACGATTTTGCTAAAACATATCACGTGAATTTTAACATTTCAAGCCATAGAACAAAATATAAAAGAATTCGTCTCTACGTTTCGTGAATAAAGTCTATTTACTGTACCTTATATATATATATACCCGAAAATTTTTACTTAATTTGCAATTGGCGTTTAAAGTGGAAAATTGCAAAACGGTATATTTTGACATAAAGAACACACAACCGAATAAAGAAACGAGCGATTATTCTTAGAACAGAGAACCGCTATATTCCCCTTGTTCATTTTTGGTTAATGTTCACCCGTTCGGAGCATTTGGTAAAGTTTGCTCGGCTATAAATCCAAAGGGCTTTGAAAATTCTAATAATTAACTGCCTTGAAACTCTCGTAAAAATTGTGAGCGATGTACAGCGTCTGTTCGGTCCGACAAAGCTTTACAAGGTGCTGTTTTATATGGTTTGGAATGTTTCCATAATGTGAAGTGTTTTTTTTGTATGTCAGGTTTTGGGTTTGCGAGTAGCATCTGTAATAATTAATCTGGAAGCACTGTTTCCCCGTAGTGCTTAGCTGTTCAAATGTTGTTGGAATCAGAAAAATGACTATGCAGGCAACGAGCTGACTGCATACACTTTGATAGCTTCTATAAATACGATGAAAGTTGTTGGTACCAGTCAGCCCAGAAGCGGTGCTTATTTGTACGAAATAGGCGGCGGCATTCAGGAAGCAGTCGACGGTGTTTTTCTTGCGTTTCTCCCTGAAATCTAAAAACAATAAATCGAAATCTAGATGGCGACTGCAAGGAAAAGGTTGGACCAGAGTTTTATGAGCAAGGCCGAGTCTGCTTTATCCGAAAGTTTTGGACAAGTGTATTCGATGAATATCTGATGGTTTAACAGACGTTTTTCATTCATCTATGATTTCTTTAACGTGCTGTATACAGTTTTAATTAAGGATAATACTGATACAATTGCGGTTCTGTAACCTATAGAAATTAGGTGGGCGATAATATGCCCCGTGCACAGAGCACATTTGTCATTATAAGGTACCGACCGAACAGTGAGCCTATTTCAAAGCGCCGTAACCAGTAAGAGTAGAAAGACGAGTGTCTATCAAGTAGCGATCTAAGAGTGTAAGATCTTTGATGAAAGCGAACCACTGAATTAACAGATCTTTAACCCAGCAGAATTAGTGAGATGATTAACGCAATGGAATATGATTGTCAGTACAACGGCTACCATATCATTCCTAATGGCAACGACTATGGTCACCTTATACAAACTTACGGTGAGAAGCGTTTTCGGGAAGTTTCTAAATATTAAAATGTACTGACGATAAACGTACTTTTTATATAAAAAAAACAATATATTTACGTTACAACACTAAAAATTATGCTGCACAGAACTGTTTGTTCCTCCTTTAATATTTTTTTGATTTTCAGACTGTCCCCTGGAAAACGGGGTAACGTTCTCCGCGCCACCACCTGGACAGCTTATCCTCAAAGTTCTAATACCCGGCTATGCGGCTGGGGCTGTGATCGGAAAAGGGGGGCAGATTATCGTGCAATTACAAAAGGAATCGGGGGCCATTATAAAACTGTCCAAAGCCAAAGATTTTTACCCTGGTAAGATTTTTTTAGGAATATATTTTCATAAACGGATATGTATACATTTATTGCCGCATACGTTCAGATGTTTTATGTATATCAGTTTGAACAGAGAACATAAATCTTACGCCGTGTTAAGATCATGACTGTACTTCGAAAATCGCTTTCGGGCTTCATATTCAGTTAATTCGACTTAAATTGCTTCCACCGTTGTTTTCCTTGGTGCTTAATGCATAGCCGAGGGCATGCTTTACATAAAAGTAAAGCTCGGACGTTAAAATGTCAACTGCCCTGGTTTGCGTAGCTTACAAACGCTAGTGTGAATGAGCGAGCAAATGCAAACTACATACATAAAAATCTTACCATAATTTCACGCGGTCTCATCTGTTTTTAGAAATAATAGCTGCTTCACAGGTGTATAAAATTAGTTTTACCTAGTGTCGTTACGGACTGCCAAATACCTTGCGATTTAATCCCTCTCGCGTAAGTTTATTCACAACCTCGGTCAATACAAATCACGTTACCACGAATTTATCCGCCACTGAGTCGAGAATTCACGTATTGATTGTTACATCATGGTGTGCCCTGAAAATTTTGATCTCCAGCGAAATATACCGGCCGTCTCAACTAACATCGTCGAAAGTTACAGACATTGATTTAAATCTGATTATTAATTTGTTTATTTATAATGGAATTTGTTGAACAAGCATCTTTTTCCTTAATACGAAAAAATCGTTACGTTTACCGCCCACTCTATTTCTTATATTGCTTACATTATAAACCGTTACAGTTTTACTTGGTTATAAACGTTTTGCCTTATTAGTCAATAAAAAACAGTATCACTGCAGGTACATCGCGAAAGATAAAAAAATTTGGCCTTTTGAATAAAAAACAAATGGATAAACTCTTCCGTCTGGAGCGAAAATAAATATAGTCTAGCTTAGTTAGTTTAGTTTATTTTTGCTTTTTAGAGTAAGAACGAAAATAGCAAGGTTTAAAAGAATAATCAGAAAACGACAAAGCTACAGTCGTTACAACACATAAACTGTATGCACATGATATTACATAAGATAAAAAACAAACAAACAAACGTTGCCGTTAAAATCTGACATTTGAATAAAGTACAATTTGCATTTACTCAATTTAATGGTTATAACTTTCCAAAAAGTAAGCAGAAATGCATCACCCATTACTGAGAGGAAGGTCAATATACCCGGCTTTTAATGTCAATATACGAACCAATGCATTAACATTTGCAAAGGTGTTGGCATAACAAACTCAGCACCATTAACATACAAACTGTCTGGGACACATTTCTGAATTTAATTCATAAGTATTAAAAGGTTTTATCGTTCAACACAGGTGTGGGCAGCTTATATAACTTGACAATAGGTGTGTCTACAACCCAAGCACATATACAAATCGTATACCCAAGTATCAAAGAGCTTGCGAAATTTCTTGCCTTCAACGGCTAGATCGTGTTTATTGCCAGTATTTAGTGAGGGTTTCGCTTAAGATGGATGATTTCACACCAAACATTTCTGATTGATTACAAGCGATCCTGTCAAGTCGAACACTCAATAGTCCACATATTTCACTCACTGCACAGACAGCAATTCGCCGAGTTTAATAATGTGAGAGAAAAATGCGCATAGTGCCAAGTTGAAAATATAGCTGAGTTTTAATTTAAATGCAAAATTTTATCGAAACGTTTTACACCACAACTATTATTTTTTTCGATTCAGTGTGGATTTTACAATTTAAAATAGAATACTCTATAAAGTAAACTGTGAATCTTCAAAAGTGATAAGTTATAGTTAGATTTAACACGAGTTTCTGTTGTTTCATGTCTATAAATAATAAATCAGTGACAAAGGTTATCAAAGCAATTCTGAGAGATTTTGTTTTTCCCGGAATTGCGTTTTTAACACTTTTAGGATACCAAATTTACGAACATTAAAATAAACAATAGTCACTTTTGAAATGAAGACTTTGATTAATGTGCTTATAAATCAGCTGGTATAATTGTACGTTGCCTATATGTTAATGTATACATTAATTCACATGTCTATGTCTACATATTATACCGTAATTCAAAACGTTTAACTGTAATAGCGTACTAACATCACCCGACATACAAGCACTGCGAACTTGTGAATGTACTTAGTTAACAATTTTTCTTAAGGCTAGTAATAAACATCGCCTGTAAATTCACAACAACATTCTACGTATTGACGGACATGTCTTATCGGTCAATAACATTTAGCTTATTTTAGCCTGTGGCGGCCACATTTAGTTTTAATCTACGCAGGAAAGATTTTTTATGTAGCAAATATATTTTAGTGTTAAGCACATAGGCTTACTTGACGCATTTCGTTGCTATTTTAACTTTTTTGAAATAAAGATGTTACGATATCAACCTATTTGTTGTCTCCGGCCCGAGGCAATGTGTTTGCATTTGAATTTCCGTATAGACTACAAGTCTTGTTTTGAACATAAATACTTTGATTCATTACGTTGTAGTCGCTATTTGTATTACACAGCACAATGTACGTTGTTTAAATTTGTTAATTTGCATACTAACACGCACCGAGGCTAGTTCGAATATTTTAACGCCAAAATGAAGAAACTGTTGTAGGTCTATACTATTGCATTGAACGTTTAGTTTGGCCGCGTTGGGGAAAATCGATTTCACAGCTCTTCCGTTTGCGCATGCGCAGTTAAAAATAAAATGACGTAACTAAGTCCCTCGGGAACGATCTGCACCTTACAAAACAACCTACTGGTGTTGTGGCACTGCTGGCGAAAATATAAAACTTTACTAGTCCCATCCTGACTAACTAGAGTTTACTGATAATATAGCATCTCGCCCCAACTTTAGCATTAGCTCGAATTTTGATTCACCTTGTGATAGTTTTACTATTAAAGCAATTCTTAGCCAAAAACGCCTAAAATATGGTTGTATGGGAATATTTTTCTCGATTTTTTTGTGAAACGGAAATGTTAAAAACAGTTTATGTGGATATATATCCTGCCATGGCCACTTTGCCAAGTTTTTTCAATTACGATATCGGATGCCTTGCAGGCAAAGTGGCCCCAAAGTCGTATTCGATTACCGTGGTCGAAATGATAAAATTGTTGTCTGTAATGTGTGCCAGTTTTATTGATGCTCTACTCTTTTCTGCAGGAACCCAGGATAGAGTCGTTCTAATACAAGGTACAGCGGATGGATTGATGAAAGTACACAACACTATTATTGAGAAGGTCTACGAGTTTCCAGTCCCTAAAGACCTCGCCGCAATTATAGGAGATCGACCGAAACAGGTATCCCATTTGCGTTGAACGCTGGCGGTGCGTTGTTGGCCTCACAGCCTGTCCCCGAATGGTTAGATGTCTATGTTGGCAATGATTTGTCTCGATTTCCTTTTACGTATTTCTCTCCCTAATTAAGCTCTTCCAATACCGCATTGAGCCATGAAACACAGATAATCGTAATGTGGAATGATTGGGATCAATCTAATCACGGTCCTTTGATTAGTAACGCACTGAATTGCCTCACGCTTAACTGGTCGTGGCTTTATCATTCGTCTGTTAAAACAACTAAGGTTTTCGCAATTTGTGAAAGGCTGTTACTCTCAGCTCCGAAAATAGTCTCTATATGTCCCAGCAGGTCGTCCTTTTAATGCCGTTCATGGTCCAGTTCACACGATCTGACTGTTATAGGTCCAGTGTGTGACGCTTTCGAAAGCGGTAGAGGAAATACTGATTAAAATGAGAAACTATAAATAGTTGTATCCGCAGTAGATAATTGACTGCTATGTTTATTAATGTAAAGATAAATAATATTCAAAATAAAATTTGGATTTGTCGTCAATTAATTTGCATTACTGAACCGTTTTAGTTCTGCTGGATAATTTTGTGTTCTCAATATTATCCAACCATATAGGCGTTCAGTCAAAAGACAATTTTGGAGATTTTTTTAATAATCACTTTCCCCAAATCGGTTGCACTTAGCTGACGAGTCCTTGAAGAACCGTGGTGAGTAGGCAAATGTGTTTCTCGTTCGTTGAGCAGCAAGCTGCTGGAATAAGAGCACTTCACACGCTCTGCCTGATCGCCTGAGCACCATTCACTCGGATTGCGATTGACTCTTACTGTTTGGACAGCTTCACTTCGCTCTTCATAAAAACGCGGGATCGCAGCTTTTCAGTGTTGTAACATCTGCGTTAAACATTTTTCCTGCACGATGTTTTGAATGGTTTGGCCATGCGGGCCTGTTGTACAGTTCTTAGTAGCGAACTTCTCTAAAGTTTAAAAGATAAACTGTTGGTTTGTATGTAAGAGCAAGCAAAACGGAGCGACAATTGTATTCCCCCTACGACGGCAAACTGTGCCATAAATTCCTTTCCTTTATTGCCTGTTTCATGTTTATGGTGCCACTTCTAGTAACTGCCAAATTCATTTGTTAAAATTCAAGCAATAAAACAAAAACTTTAAACTGAACGGCCGCTAGTTAATCCGCTGTGGTGTCTAACCAAATAACCCACCAGACGCAGTAAACCGTAGTTACTGTTTGTGCAATACTTTATGATGGTTTAGTTAGGTTAAATTAAATACTTTAAAATGAACCTCATCCGAACATAAGCAAACTGTATTTAAACTAACCTGACCAATAAACATGTAGGTTAGGCTATTAGAAATGGTTAGGTGTTTTGTGAGGATATTTTCTAATATTCTTTTACGTATAACTGTCTTAAGCGATGTTTCGTATAGCCAAGTCGTGCAGTTCCCCTCCTGGATCACAGGCTATCTCATAACATGGTATGTTGCGCAAAAACAGACTCCCTTTTCGATAACAACATATTTAATTTGGTGGTTTCATACATTATACTCTGCGCTCCGTTCATGCTTCAGTATTTTAAGTTACACGAACATCTTCCAAGAAAAAATATCACACGCTTTAGGTCACCACACAGTCGCCGTATGTATTAATATAGCCTGTTGTTGCTGGTAAAACCAGCAGATAATCAAGCCAACAACGGCCAGTCCTATTCGATATGTATTAAAGCAATCGATGTTTCAATCGCAATGCAAACCACGGGTATTAAAACCGTTCACTCCCCGGGGGTTTGGGTGCGATATTTCGGGCAGCTGCAGCCGCTTTGCTTCGTCATCTCCACTTGAATTCCTTCATCCAGTCCCAGTGGTGCACGAGCACTTATGGCTCATTCGAAAGTTACCGCCACTTTCCAGTTGCTTTTAACGAGCAGACAACTGCTGATTTATACAGCGCACAGCGTAAATTTGGGAATTATATCTACAGGGACCCCATGACTAAGTGTATGAGGCATTATTAAACCTACACTGAGCAACTATAAATAACATTTTTTACTATCTATCATTCCATCGCCATTTTAATTGTAAACTTTAGTTGAAGCCTGTAGACTGACAAATTGTTTAACAGGTGAAAATTATTGTACCGAACACGACTGCGGGACTGGTGATTGGAAAAGCTGGCGCAACCATAAAAACAATAATGGAAGAAAGCGGTTCAAAGGTAGAATATTTTTTGCCACTACAGCGGATAGAAATATGACAATATTAACGCCAAGATATATGTTTTTATTTATTAATGTTTTTCTAATACAGTTTTTAAAATTAAGATTTTTAATGCATTTAATGAAGATTAATTCGAACTTTGACATCACCAGAGAAGCAAAAATATGTTGAAATATTTATTTTCATTACAGGTTCAGCTGTCTCAGAAGCCCGATGGAGTTAATGTACAAGAAAGAGTAATCACGATAAAAGGGGAGAAGCATCAACTCGTAACCGCATCCAATATTATAATCGATAAAATCAAAGACGATCCTCAGAGCGCCAGTTGCCCGCATATTAGCTACTCGGGAATCGCTGGACCGATTGCCAACGCCAACCCCACAGGGTCACCTTACGCTGCAGGTTCAGCAACTTTAATGGACGCGAGTCACCCTTCGGTGGCGGCCATGTTGGGACATTACATGATACCAGGTCAGCATGTCGTACAAGCCGCAATGCCGCTATCCCACCACCCCCATTCTACCGCTCTGTCCAGCGGCTCCGCCACGCCGGCACCCGAGTTATCGACCATAAATCACGCAATGACTACGCTGGCAAATTATGGCTACACCCTTGGAGGAGTGAACTATGGAACTTTGGGAGTAATGCCAAATGTCCATCCCCAAGGCGTTCATCCTGGTATAGCAACGTCAATGGGAATGATCTCGGCAGGTTCGCTTGCGGGTACAGTGAGCCCAATCCCTTCGGCTACTCCCCTCCTCTCAGCCACACCGCTCCCAGCGGAGTCCGGCATTCCCACCGCCATCCCGTCAGCGCAGGCAATATCAATGCACAGCAATTATCTCGCGAATCTGGCGTCGGCTGGGTATTTAACAGCAGGTTACCCGCAGTTGTTTGGAGCGACGTCCGGTCTCGGTGCGCTCACCACAGTAGCCCCGCACCCACCACCAGCTGCGACGCCGACAAGTTTCTCGGTTGCCTCCACGCCTTCCACCCCAGGACTGCCGGTATCTCTAAGTCCGCAAGCCACTGTGAGCGTCCTCAGTATAGAGAAATCTAGCGATGGACTTAAAGAGACGATCGAGCTAGCGATACCAGAGAATCTCATCGGAGCGGTGCTCGGTAAGGCGGGTCGAACCCTAGTAGAATACCAGGATGTTTCCGGAGCAAAAATTCAAATATCCAAGAAAGGTGACTACGTGGCTGGAACCAGGAATAGAAGAGTCACAATTACGGGGAAGCCCCCTAGCCCACAAACTGCCCAGTTTCTGATAACGCAGCGAGTAGCCTCAGCGCAAAACGCTCGGGCTCAGCAGGCAAAATTAATGTAGGAAGAGGTCAGGGACCTATGTGGAAGTCTTCCAAGTCGTCTGACGCATGTTGTTTTACCTTAGTTTATTTTCAGATTGAGCGAGTTTTCTTTTTGAAAAACACGTGCCATAAGTTTCCCTCTCAAATCAGTCACTTCGCCAAATCACGTCTTCCGCACCATTCGCCAGCGTCGCACGGCAATTTGATCATCTCGGGTGCAACACGATTTAGCTTTTTTCGCCCGCCTTTTGCGCCTCATCCATAATTCAGGCCAATTACGAAATCTCTGCGAGTTTTGGATGCACTCATGCAACATGATCGATCCGCCGCACCCGACCCTCGCATCGGTTTTTCGACCTAATTCGTCTTAGTTCATGTAGCAGAGAAATCGGATTGCATCGTTATGTAAGAGGCATTAGTTTTCTGCCACTGCCACACCGCCTCTGTTCGGACTGATCCGCGTTTAACGTCGCAATATTCATTAAAATGCCACAACTAGTCTTCCGCATGACTGTTCAGGCGATCTTTCTGGACCAGTCAGATTAGTGCCAAATTAAGCAGGCCAATCTCCATTTTAATCCACTCCGGGATTAATTAGTTCGGTACTTAATTGGCGCTGTTCCTGCGCAGCATCACCCTGGGTCACTAAACAAGTGCCACGCTCGGTGCCCCTTTATTTGACATGAATAATTGATTCGTAAAACTCGAGGTCGCGTATAAGATAGTGGTTTACATGACACCTTCGGACAAAGTAGTTGACGTTGAAGCGCATAGGATTGCTTTCGCTCGGTCGTGTGGTTCCACCATGCGGTTTCATTGATTATTTCAATCGGTCGCCGATTTTACGTGTGACAGTGTCGCGAAAACAACAGTCTCGTCGTACGCGCTTAAAATCCCAATATGCGATTTCTGTGCGAGCTGCCGTGTTTTCGTATCTAGAACAAGTTCAATGGCATTGTAGCTTTTATTTTCGTTTTTCTTCCTTAGCACTGCATGGATCATTTTACTATTATTTTTCGCGATTCGCAAGTCGATAGCATTCTAATCTGATCACTCACGCCCTTTCTTTCCTTAGACATTTTATATCAAGTTTTCTGTTTCCCTCTTACGTCATGGTTGGTGACGTCATCGCTGTTGGTTCCTGGTCACATCTCCAAAGTCACAAATCAATCAGCGTAGGCATTAGTTGTCACACATATTATACGTTAAATCACCGTTTAAGGGGCCAGTGTGGCCAGCGCTCTCACTAAGCAAAAAATCAGCCATTTCTACCAGCCGCCCTTCTGTCATTTAAAACTTCCTTTCGCACGTGAAATATTCCCATATAGAATTGTCCACTCAATCAATGTGCAAATCAACCATCCCCACATGCTTGATTAGAGCTACCCCTGATTCCCTGTAATCATAACTGACACGCAATCTGTCCTCGTCATAAACATCCAATTGATTCGTCAAATCACACTCACGTGTTTTAGCATAAGACATTAATAGCAGATAGACTGAAGGCGTAGGTCTAAATGAACTCCCAAAGACAGAATACACACGAGAATTGAAATAGTCTCCAAACATGTCTTCACCTGAAGGAACCAACATGCTGACTAACCAACCGTGACGGGTGAGTTTTAAACATAGAAATATTGTACAAACAAATTTATAAATTGTTTTTAACTCGATTTTGCTTTGCAAATATGAGTTGCATAAACTTTTGTTGATGCACTGTGCCGTATTTTAAGTTAGGCTCAGTTAAATCTATTGCAACTGCGATGTCTTCACAGTGTTATTTTGATCGACAAAGATATTTTTCCAGATACCAAGCGCTCGTTTTAATATTTTGCATGCGTTGGAATTTTTGTTGTTTTTCTTTGAGTTCCGCTATTTTGTATTGCGCCCAACGTACTATACTGATCCTTTATCCCCGTACTACAGAATCAAAGGCAATATGGCTATTCTATTCGCGATCACCACACATGAATCTAACCATATAATGTCGATATCTTTTTGTATTGCCTTTTATGGAGCGACTTGCTTGCTTCAAATATGGGAAATAAACGTCCAAAGATTCGTTCCGAACATTATACGATGTATATTTTTTTAAATAAATTGAAGGCCTGATCGAAAACGAGCCTATTGTGTCCTGGACCTACGCATTCAAAGCCATTCCATGTATTTTTGTAGATTTTTTCATCGTTGAGAACTTTTGTCTTGTAATTTTGTAGTTACTAACCACGTCATCTTTGGTGTTTAACTTTTCTCATTTTTGTGTTCGTCTAACAATATTCAGTCACTTCGATTTTTTCTTTCGAATTGTGTGAGTTGTGCTCATAATTATTTCTTCAAATCCGATCGTCAACGACCACTTTCATTGTATTTTCGCGTCATTCTCATTACTAACAAATACTGAAGTTTAATCGGCATTTTGCATGCTCAATTTATACAAGCGCAGTTCTGCTGAACAAAGTCGCCCAATAATCGATTTTACATCGGACCTTTGTTAGATTGGTTTCATACCCAGCTGTAATTTTGATTTTGTCATTAAACCGATATTAAAATGCTTCAATTTCAGATATAGCTGCCATGTGCAGAATTTTAATTAGTTTGCCAACAGGAAGACGGCACCATTTGACATTGGCGTAGATTGTAAATTAGATTTTTTTATCCCGTGATCATTCGTGTCATGTGATTCAGTGTTCTTTCATCTGCGTCACAATATACATCATCATTCACATAAATCTCGTGATTTATTACGATTACTCATCCAAATTCGTGAGCATGATTCATTTATTTTACAGGAAAATAGTTAAAAGAAGTAAAAATCAATCGAGAAATATTCAAATAATAACCGAACGCCGAATTTTAAATTTGCATAAAGGCCATTTAAAAAGCCGGATCAACCCATGCACCATAATATCCCTTCATGGTGAAAATGTAAGTAATTGACTGAATCCCCAAAATATTGTAAACTATTACAAAATCCTCTAATATACACAGTATATCTGCTGGCACACATTGCGCTAGTACAATATATTAATGGCTGTGGACCTTTAGATTCGTTTGCTGGCCTATAACTTATGATTGATTTAGACATTTAACAAAATTAGTAAAATAGAGTTGTCACATTAATGTACACAAAGCTTTATATATAGCAGTTTTACTGCAGTCTTTGCAGCAATTTTCTAAAAATGTCAGGAATATTTTAAAAAATCATTAAAACAAATGAAAACATTACCAATCCTGGTTAACTTTAGATTAAAAGTAATATGACCACATCACTTTATACCATTGAAACTTATTATAGAGGGCTTATATACCATTGCTGCAACTCAGCTGGCCCATGTGCCTCTTGGATTGTTTTTAATGCACAACAACAATTCATTCGTAGAGCGTCATAAACCTAGGCTAATGCATTATCTGTTCCATTTCCGCCTGAAACGAATACGGCATTTCTTCCCACCAGCGAGGTAATTTTCTCAGGTAATTCCACTTCTTCTGTCCAGTGATAAGTACACCATAGTGATTCCCCACGAAATGCTCCACGCCCAGCCCACAAGCAGAAATGTGACCGTAAATAACTGGCAGATTCCCACCAATAAATTGGTTGTAATCTTCAAAAACAAATTGGTGTTTTTTTGTGCGTTTTTAAATTCAAACACAGGCATATTAAGCATAAAAAACAAAAAATAAAAAAAGTATGTTGAAATATATTACCAATATCAAACAACACAAGAATAAGCAAAATTGAAAGGACCTTATTGGCCCTCCACATAAAGTTCATACAACTTTGCCTACAAGAAATAAATAAAACAACAGCTCCGTTGAGGCAGATTTCAATACGTCAATAAATCGATAAATATATATTGAGTCCTACCAGCCAAGGCAGCTTGTTCGACATATTGCTTCTTTCTGGTTGGTCGTACGTGGTGGCAACGCAACAATATGTAAATCCAGATATCATGGTCCCTGATAATAATAGATTGACACTACGTGCAGTAGGTGATATTGAGTGGGTTCTTACCTAATCCTGGAACGAGGCAGTTGCATATAAGTAAAGTTACTGCAAGTGGCAACGGCAATACTGGGATGGCGGATTTTGAACCGTGCATGTGTCGGGTAACCTGTGAATCACAATAAATATGCTTTGCAAGAATTTATTTGTGTTCATAGTGAAATATGATAGGATAGGAAGGTATCTTTGATTCGGGTGGGAAAATAGGACGGGTTAAAAGCCGATATAAAGATTTGTGAAAGGACAATGTGCCAAAAGTCGGATCATCAGCAATATTAGGATAGGGGGATATGATAGAATAGAATAGGATATTCATTTTTATCCCGTGAATGGGACACCAAGAGGTTTAACATGCGGGCAATCGTCAGATTGCCTAGCGCCCACTGTCAGGTTACCGGAGCTATTACAGTGTGTTGTGTAGGTATGATTCAAATGTTCCTTTAATTTAGTAAAACCCATTAATCAGCTGGGTTCAGGCAATGGTCGTTAGGGGCCTTGCCCAAGGACACAACCGACTATCTAGCGACCAGTGTGGTACCTTCGGCTGAAAGGCGACGCACTAAACCACGAGACTAATCGGTCGGGCCATAATATTTTATTATAATGTTGTATATTGTGCAGCCGAGATATTGCTGTAGTTTTCAAATCATTAATTTACGTCCGTGAAGTACCCCACACGAATGCGAGTGTCCAACAACCGTATAATTTCAATCCAAATTATTTTCGTTCGATGAGTTAACGCTGTTACCACTGGGCTATGCCGCAATAGAGGTTTTGTTTTTGGTTAGGCATTTGTTTTACGAAATTTGGAAAAATACGGTTTGTTGTATAGCATTTGAAGTGCAACTCAATCTGCATGGAAAAGCCCATACAGGTTATAAAGTTTTTTTTTTTTTTTACTAAGCCAAGTTTCGAACCCATCATGGGCTCGTCACTAAGACCATTTTTTTGTATAAGAGTTGGTATATGTATCGGTCGCGTTAAGCATTTGGCCACACGACCGTACAACAGGTTATAAAGTTTACTCTATATCTATACAATTCCATACTCAGCTACGCCACCTTCCGTTCGGGTTTTGGTTGCAATGTCTGGAAAGCTTTGTTGATTGATACGACCGTTTGAATCTTTCGCCAATTCTTTGCTGCCGAGTTCGGCCGACTTGGCAGTTTTTCGGGTTCGTCCAACTTCAAGGTGGATGTGTCTAGACAACAGGTTTAACCTTGTAATAAATCGATTTATGATCGGACAGGTCTTGGGAAATCGCAAAGCAAATATTTGCTTACTAAATAAACACACCAACGAAGGTATTTACATACATAAACACGACATATTTGACTAGTCTAACTTGTGAACATTGTGTATCAGGCGTGAAATCTGTCTCGCTTAACTCACCTGTCTTTGTGTTTTGTGATTTTGATTTCTGTACATTGTCGTCACAGCCCCCAGCCTCTGTAACTACAACGATTGGTTTGGAGGTTGCGTCATCGTCACTGGCGGAAGACCGAAGACCGATACCGTTAGAGGAAGTCACTTTTCCGTTGACTTTGTTTGCCTGTGCGCTTGTGGCGTCCCTTACTATAAGTTCCATTCTGTCCATTGTATTTTACTGTGTCTGTTTGTATAGAACCTGTACAATCATTGCAGTATAATAGTGCTACTACGTTGTGATTTGACTACAAGTAATAGGGTTCTAGCTTTTTTCCTGAGACCACTCACTTAACAAACATTTGCTCGTATCTAATGGATTTAAATGGGGATTTGTCTATAGTAACATGGTCACATACAATAGCTATTCAAATTCTACGTGCTTTTCTGCTAAGTAATAACTGCAGTATTTACCTTACCCAAAAAATATGCACAAATATCTTATATATATATCAACGTTCAGTGCTAATCAGAAATGATGGATAAACATTCTCGTTTAATCATCTTGTTTTACGGATTGCCATCAGCACGTTAAATTCCATATTAACGTTTAAAAATATGCTAGACTTTATTTG
The DNA here is from genome assembly GCA_000149265.1 of Ciona savignyi. Classification (NCBI taxonomy): domain Eukaryota; kingdom Metazoa; phylum Chordata; class Ascidiacea; order Phlebobranchia; family Cionidae; genus Ciona; species Ciona savignyi. The sequence continues at coordinate 2,017,070 of CH001841.1, read as the reverse complement.
AATAGTTATGAAAACATCATAACGTTGATCGTGATAGTATATATATATATATACCTATTATACGATAAACCTTCACATCAAATTACGGAGTTTCTACACCTCAACAGCATCTGAACTAAACCAGCATTTTCACAATTTACCTTTCTTTACATGAACGTGTTTTTATCTGTTTGTTTTCTTGTCATTTTTATGATTACCGCATGTTTAAATGATTTACAGCCTAACTTTATACAGAGCCATAAACTGTCTTGGGTTTTCACACAACATATATATATACTGTATAACATAAAACATACTAGGTTCAACTAATCAGCTTACATTGAAATCATGGAACTATGTGGAATCGCTTTCCTGTCACCTGATATACTCAGACGGCGTTAGTAAACAGAGTAAGGACCACACGAGGCATTTTCGACCTGATTATTTGCCAAGCACATAGTGTTATCTAAAACTTGAGTGAAATTAAACGTCGCGGGTGGTGACAACGCCACGTAAGGAGGCATATCATTCCGGCCTACGCAACGTAAGACAATGGAATCGCGTTGGGGAACCCTATTTACTTCGGGATTGAAAGCGTATTTTACAATGCGCCACATAGGGAAAGATTGTCGGCTGACGATTGTTAAAATTGATTGATGTCATGTTCAAACGCAATGTAGACTATACACAAGAATGAATTCACTTACGTATGTACTACATGTAGAAATACTAGAACCATCCAATCTGACAACTGCCTGTGTAATAATGCCCCGTTTTCCCATTGAGGGGATAAACATGACTACCCTATCCTATTCTCTTGGTAGAAAACTATTATGGCGACACGTCTTAGAACATTTTAGTTTTAACGTTTGTGATAACAGATTACATTGCATTAATAATATTCATTTAAATTAAAAGTAATAAGCTGATTTTTCGTAGGCTCACTGATAAAATGGGGATTAACTTATTAAAAAAATATCGCACTCATCTTGGGTCTAAAACTTTAACAGCTTGATTTAAAGAAATTCGGAAACGTGTACAAACTGTAAACAAAGTTGTAGATCAAATTTCAGCATATAGTAGCAGCATAAACTGCATCTTTACCCGGGAAAATACGAATATATTTATCATTTATGTAGATTAGTTTGTCATTTACTACGAACAGATTTGTGTGAGGTCACTTTTTGGGTAGCATTAGTTCAAAATGAAGTTGCGTTCGCGAAAATCGGAGTACCAACAATCGTTTGCGAAACCGAGTGACGATTTTTTCAAGACCGTGTATCAGGACCAGTACACATACCGATGTAAACGCAGGGAAAGGGAAAATCAACATTTCAAGTTCAAATGGGAATCGGAAAGTAGTGATTCGCAGAGCGAAAACGACAATGCAAGCCAAGACTGCAACGACAACACTAAAATGTGAGTAACCTCTAAACCATCTACCTTTCACTTCTCGTGAGATTTAAACCATGTATTGTTGGTGTTCTCGACATATTAATTTGCAAATAAAAAGTTATAAATCATTTAATGCATTGCATTCATTTGCCATGTTCTATGCTAACATGCAGTTATTTGCTGATAAAATCACAGATTACAGTTTATAAAACATGTAAAATGTAGAGAACAACATTCTTAAATGTACAAGTTCCGGTATGTGGAGTATGATGGATTTTAATGCGAAAAAGTGCATACAAGTTCTTTGCATGTGCCATTGACATAATTCTCATTTAAACTATGGGCAACAGGATGGTCATAAGGAATTAAATATATTTTTTTAAATATAAACTTGTAAGATGCCTTTGTACTGCTACCATTTTCCTAGTACTTGTCAAGCCCTTAAATTACCTTTTTCGGCGACTCAAAGTACCTTATTTGAAAATATACCCGCTTACAATTACAATTTTGCACGGACCTCTGCAAGAAACAAATTGTCATATCAACTTAACTTTTTTAATAATTTAATGAAATGCAGTGTTTTACCCAGCATTGAGGACCCCACACAGCCAGAAGGAGCTGCAAGACTAAATGCAGCTGAGGACAATTATAAAATAACAGACGATGAACAAAAATCAACCAATAAAGATGACGGTAAATTTACATGAACCTAAGCATGCTGTTTTTCTTTCATATTAAGTGCTAACCAAGTTAATATTTTTTGCAATAAATACATGCTGGAATTTTCTTTTATTAACGAAACAATAAAAAACAAGTGAATAATTTATTGGTTTTGTCACTTTTGCGTATTAGGCAAAGATGAAACCTTGACAGAAGGGAGAAAGTCCCGAGTTAAAAGTCGATCATCCACACGATGTAAATCCCGCGAAAGAAGTTCCAGTGCGAAGCCTCCATTCGTTAGCTACGGCTGGGCAGATAAGCAACTGGAAACTGGAAGAAAGAAAACACACAATGTGCAGGCGCCAAGGAAATCGGTAAGATCTTACCCTTTATTCTTCTCATTTTGCACTATTGAACATACTCCAACACTATAATATTGTAAAATTTTATTTCTATGTGGTGGATTAATATTCCTTGCATTTTTGGACGCTCGCCGATATTACGATATTGCCTTGTTTGTTAATTACTTGATTGCTTGATTTTCTGTATATTTGGCTGTACCTTTTTTTCTTTAAGAGAATAGTTGTTGTAAAGTTATGAGTTGTAGTTGTGCAGTTGAGTAGTTTGAATTGTGGTGGTCAAGGAAATAGACCGAGCAACATTAAAATAAATTGTGCTGAAACGCTACAATATCATTTAAAGGTCAAAATTATAAACATCATTTGGGTAAAAATTTAAAGGGTTGGCACGTAAACTACTGTGTGTTGTCAAAACTACGCATAATATAGATGTGTTTTTCAATGTTGCTGGATTGCATTTTTTGTGTTTCGAGCTATCAATTTTGAAGTGTCAAACTCTCACTTGCAACATTGCCTTTGCATTTTTTAAGCAATCAACAGTTTGTCTTTATCTATTTAAAAAAACAATGAAACCATTGTTGTGTTTTATTTTCTTTGACATCTCATTTTCAAAGCAAAGATTTTGAACAAGCCATTTAAATTGACACACTACCAACATTTAATTGTAAATCAGGTTTACCCGTCACTTTTATCAGTAAGGCATTCTAAAAAATCTAGGTTTCTATGCACTTTACCCAACCTTTCCTATCACTTATTACTAGGTTCATGTTGGTGCTTTGAAACGGCAAAGCTACATGGAGAAACTAAAGGAAAAGAAACAGAGATGCGCAAGTCGAGCTTCCTCTGTACTTTCCTCTCTTCCTATATTGCAGGTAACCAACTGTACATTGATATTGAACTGTTTTGTTGTCCTTATCCTTTCTTGGAATAGTATTGATATGGCGATAAATCTTATTAAATGAGTTTCTGGTTTTTCATGAATCAATCTTTATCCTTCATCATACTGCATTTCTCACCCTTAATCTGACCCTTAGAATTAAATTTTCCTCAGAAAAAGCCGTCGGACAGTTCATGTTGGCAGACGGAATACCAGCGCTGCTACTCAAGTCAATCGGATCGACCTAAAACCAGCAGCAGTACCAAATCCATCCGTAAATCAAAAGCGTCAACTCGCAGACCCAACCGCGTTTGAATGTATTCTTTTTCACAACTACTTCAGAGCATTGTGCATCGCACCTGTCCCCTATTATTTCGCGTCCTTTTAGCATTGTTTTATAGATTTTATATTCATAGTTTTTATCACTTTAAAATGTACTAAAAAGGTGATGGAGCTTCTGCTTGAAGAAAATCCATGCTTAATAGTTTGCCAAAGAACTTGTAACAGTTGTTTTGTACTTGCTGCTAATTCGTGTAATAAACTTCAAACTTTCGAATTCAAACGAAAGTAGAACTCAAAAGTGTTGTCAAAACATTATATCTGTATAACTGGAAGACGATGTTAGCCACCGTGATTTGACAAAGCAGAAAAATAATTTAGAAGACAAAACTTAAAAATGTTATTCAATAGAATAAAATGAAAAGAATATTCCTGTTAGGATAGGATATTCATGTTCATTGCTGTGAATGGGAAAACCAAGGGGGTTATCACAAGGGCATTCGTCAGATCACCTCGCGCCCATCGTCGGGTTACCGGAGCTATTGCAGTGTGTATATGATAGACACGTTCCTTCAATTTGGTACAACCCAATAATCCGCTAGATTCAGGCAATGTCCGTAAAGTTCCTTGCCACAACCGACTAGCTAGCGACCAGTTTCGCATATGCAACATTTCGATTGAAAGGCGATGCACTTAACTGCTAGACCAACCGACCGGACTTAACACACGGGCAATCGTCAGATCACCGGGTAGTAACAGAAGCTCTTGAAGTGTGGTTGTTGTACACCCCATTAACCCACTTCACATACGTAATATTTGCTAAATACCTTACCCAACTATATAACCCACTAACTTATAGCGAACAGTTTAGATTATACACCTTTCAGCTAAAAGTCGACTTACCAAGTTATTCGGACATAATATGTTCATGATTATTTTCAGATGTCGCAAAGTACAATGGACCTTACCATAGGATAGGATATTCATGTTTAACCCATTGAATCGTCAGATCACTTCGCCCCCACCGTTGAGTTACCGGAGCCTTTGCAGTGTGACATATAATTGAGACATTCCTTTAATTTGGCAGAATCTATTAATCCGCCGGGTTCAGGCAATATTATCGACATTCGGTAACTCAACGTTGCGAGTATTGCACATGTGATTTCGCTCTTTGCGATTTCCCATCAACGAGAATAATACCAAAATATATCCCTAACCCTTCTGCTTGTTACCATTTTTTATAGCTACAGATCCAGGCCGAAATCTTTCGTTTTTAATGCTAAAAAGTAATCATAACAGAATTCTTCCGCGGCCGATTTTTTTTATTTTGTTAAACCTGTACACGTCGAAATGAAACAAAGCTAAACGAGACTGACCGAATTATGATAAAATACAAAAACGATAGCTAACAAAGTACAACCCAATGATGCCAAGAATATCTGAATAAAAGTTAAGGGAGGGGTTATTAAAAAAATGAAATTAACTGCACACACGGAATTGCCTAAAATCAATCCACAAACTCAGGAAAAAAGGCAAGACACAATAAAGCGTAAAATCAGTCAATCAATCGACAGAAAAAGAATTGAAATATAAATTGACTGTCCTTGATAGAAATTACACCATTTAGTTCAGCTTGTCGAGTCGATAGACCTGAGAAAACCGTCACGAAGGCTGTCAAATTGGATTTATCTTCTATTTCTTCGGACTGAATTGTTTCAAACGTTGATTGAACGGCGTGGAAATAGTTCGCTTGTTTCGGTCACGATCACATTTTTTCTTGATTTTTTATTTTTTTTTGTAAAAAAAAGAGAAAGGTGCGCGAAAAAGAAAGGAAAACCTAAAAACGAAATCGGTCTAAGTGTGACCGACCGGGCGTCCCACGATACGTACCCATTGTTTGGTAGCACGTGACCGAAAAGACTTGACCTCTTGCTGTCTTGACCACTGCAGCTCGATCTTGGTCTACAACTATCCTGCTCAGTCAGAAGGAATAGTAAGTTTTTGATAAAAAAAAGTTTAAGTGTTCGATAAAAGTTTTAAAAAATTTAGTGTTAGGGTTTGATAAAAAAAGTAGTGTAAGTGTTGATAAAAAATAGTATAAGTGTAAAAAAATAGTGTAAGTGTTTGATAAAAAAGTAGTGTAAAAGTGTTCGTTAAAAAAAATTAGTGTTAGTGTTCAATAAAAAAATAGTTTCAAGTGTTTGATAAAAAATAGTGTTAGTGTTGGCTAAAAAAATTAGTGTAAGTGTTTTTAAAAAAATTAGTGTAAGTGTTTTTAAAAAAATAGTGTAAGTGTTCGATAAAAAACTGTAATTAGATATGAATAAAACATACGTAATGAGTTTTTGGTTAAAAATGATAGTACCAGTAATAAAAAAAGGCTAAAATTTAGAAGAAAACAAGTTTAATAGTGATTAAAATTATGTAGTTTAAACAGACTAATAGTGTTCGAAACTATGTAGTTAAAAAAAAATTCCAAAAAAACAAACAAAACAAACAGGTAAAACATTTTTTATTAATATTTTAGCAAAGATTTGCTGGAGAAAGTTGACTT
>CH001841.1:1994543-2007766 GCA_000149265.1 Ciona savignyi | reverse complement strand
TAAATCAGCTGTTACCTTCTTCTTCGACAAGGAAGAACGACTGGAAAGACGGATTGTGGAAGAGATCTCCTCCGGAAGATACTTCTGTAACTGGCTCCTCCTCGAGTATGTGGCTTCAACCTGAACGGAAATTAATTTTCAAATTTAATCAAAATTGTTGGAACAATTTAATCGAATTGTTGATATCTGGGTTTATGTATTTGGAGATAAATACAAGGCAAGAACACTTTTTATTATCCATGGAAAGAGCATTTCTTCAAATATCACAAACCTTCATTCCATCTTTGAAAACTTTTGAGCTGTGTGCTTGTCGGTGCAACGTATCAGTGAATGCCTGGGAAACATGTATTCGTTTAAAAATCTTTTAAATCTTAGGATTGGGGGTAGAATAGTGATGAGGGAAACAAAAAGGTAGTTGCCATTTGTCATGGTACCTCTAATTACTACATGATCGCTTGAATTGCTTGAATCGATTTAAGGGTTAGGGTTTGGGTTGGATTTAAAGGTTAGGGTTTCAAAAGCTCCAAGCGATCCTGTAGCTGTAGTAATAAGGGGCGCCCATTTTATCATACTGCCCGAATCATATAAAACTAGACATGACGGTCATAAACATACTAGAAGTTTCAGTTTGTGTTTAACCTAGTGATTTCATTAGATTTAAGCAATGGTGGGTTGTCCTATAAGTGCTATGCACGTGAATAAAAATTATGTAACATACAGATGGTTTTAATTAAATAACTTTTAGACTGATGGGTTGTAAGTAGGGATGTGCGTTGGTTCACGGTTAACCGGCGTAAGAGTATAAGATAAGCCTAGGATGAGGGAGAGTGGCCTTATCTTGTGAAGACACCGGGCATCGCGTGTGATAACAATACACCCTTAAGCAGATTGTTCTTAAATACCGTGAGGTGGTCGGCTTGCATCGTTACATCGAGTAAATGCTGATTTAATCGGTTAACCGATTTATTGTCAAATCGGTTAAATGTAATGATTTTTTATGAATTTGCACAGCCCTAGTTGTAAGTTCTATAAACCAACCAACTGGACATAAGAACAGAAAGTTTAAAGACCATAGAAAAACTGGTACCTGGATATCGTGAGTCAAGTTGATGTTGGTGCTAATCAAATCTTTAACGAACCTCAATCCAAGAAACCATCGATTCACATATGTAGTTCTGTGGCAGTGAAGGTAATTTTAAAACTGGTTTGTATAAAGTTGCTCGTGATAATGTAAAAAAATTGTCAATAGAGAGTCGAATACAAATCTTTCCAAGATTTTCCTTGCAGCGTAAGTTATAACATACCTGCTATTATTTAAATTTGTATTATTTTGTTAGAAATTAGGTTGTTTTAAATCACAATACCCAATTTCGGTCAAGTTTGATTAATAAAACAATCATATTATTTTATTAGACGTAAAATTACTTTACTAATCAATGAAAATTTCCTGATTTCAGTGAAAACATAATGCATAACATAATTTTCGCCTAAAAAGTATAAGGTTTCCAGCTTACACATCATTGTCTTTGACAGTCTCCGGGTAGCCGATTTGATTGATATGAGCGATGAGTATGTAATCATTGCGCTCAAGGTAGCCCACCAGGATTCGAATTTTTGATTCAACAAGACCAATCCTTTGGGGTTAAATCAAGTAATTGAGTTAGAATTAGACAAAAAAATGATATTTATCCATAAAGCCTACAGCATCACATCTAACTAAGTTTAGTGTTGTTAAGCTAAGACCTAAGACAAATTAATTCTTGAGTTTTGCTAATTATATTGCTCTTGTTTATATTGTTTCTTGTCTATTTTGCCAATAAAGGTTTTAATTATGTTAGAAGCTGGTAGATATTATAAAATTAATTTGTTTTATGTTATGATAAGCCAGCAATACCAGTGAAAAAAAGCGTCAGACCATTATTAAACTTTTAGCAACAAAACAGAGATACTTGTAGCAAAATTTTTGAAGAAATATAGAGCCACCATTTCAATTGCAAACAATATATAATTTCTAACTTGACGACCTTGATAAAAGTGGACCTAAAGTGACTACAACGCACCATAGATTAAAATTTTCTTCAGATTCGGCACTGGCCATAAGCACAATAAAGTGTTTGTATTCATTGAAAAAATTTGGAGCTTCCAACAACTTCATCCAGCCACACTTGTTTTCATGGATATCCGCTGTAACTCGGTACCCATCGATAAATTCCTATTGAAATTATATGAATTAAAAATGAAAAATTTTATCTTAATTTTAGAAATGGTAATGCATAGTAAAAAATGTTCGAGTTTTTTATTAGGAACCCAGTTTTGTGTGTGTATCATATTCATGTATTTATTTAGGATATGATGTTTTCGTGCTTATACATGCAAATAAAAAAACGCAATGTGTTTTAACATATAGGCCAAGATTACCTTGTACCCACCTTTGGGTTACCAGAGCTATTTTTTGTGTTGTATATGATTGAGTTCCTAGTCTTTTAGTTGAACCCATTAATACAATGGGTACAATCAATGTCTACTAAATGATACAGCCAGACATATGTACCGATATATGTACCTTTTTGGACAACAGATTGAAAAACATGCAATAAGCCAACACAACTGTAGCGTTTCCGCACAATTTATTTTAATGTTGCTCAGTCTATTTCTTCGACCGTCACAATGCAACTATGCAATTGCACAACTCGTAACTTTACAACTTTTACTCGCATAACTACTGGCTTAAAGTACAAAGGTACAGCCAAATATACAGAAAATCAGGCCATCAAGTAATTTACGAACTGAGGCAATAATGTAAAATTGGTAAGAGTCCAAAAATGCAAGGAATTTGAACTCATCACATAGAAATAAAATAAAAACTTTACATAACCACAACTACTACACAGTCCACAGAACTTACCCCTTTCATGACAGTTAAGGAGGAACGGGTGACATTGTATGTAGAGTTTTGTTGTGGGTAAGCAGGGGTAATGATGGGCATGAGGTGCAGGCGATCGGACGGGTTATACCGAGGGTCCCACACCGGAAGGTTGAGGTTGTTGGACTCGTCCGGCTGCTTTAAAAGGACAGGACGGGGCCACTCCCTGGAAAAACATGTATTTTAACCTAAATTATCATATTAACTCGTAATAGTTAATGATTGCTGGGAATCACTTAACCCAAGCCAAAATATAGCAGTTACCAGATAAAGACTGGCCAAGTTGTAGGGTTTTAAAAAAAGGACTAGTATTTATACTCTTTGTGACTGTACATAGACAAAACAGTTTAATGCCAATAATGACAGTAGGGCAATTTCATTAATATACAGGTAACAGTGTATATAACACCAACATTTAAGCTTAAAGTTGGAATTCCTGAGGTAAATACCAAACCCCTGTCCCTGACACATCTAATTATAAATACAATATTGAACATCAGAAAAAAAAACTAGGTAAAAAGAAAGGTTATGACATAATAGGTCTCGAAATATCACTTTGGAAATGTAGCCGCTTTTTGGTGATAATACTCGGATGGGTAAGAGCTGAACATTTGGCCAAAAATGAGTCTATTTAAGTCTTATTCAAAACTAATAGCAGGTCACATCGTTCAAATGAAGTTGCTAGGTAGATTCAATCAGGTCAAACACGGAATTAAGATAAAGATTTACAAAACGCAATAAAACACACCACAACAAAATTAAATGTTTAAAATAAAATAATCGGAAATAAAATAAGAAAAAGTCTTATACATATCGCTTGTTAGGACTTATTTAAAATTTATTGTTCTGGGAAATAGATGTATTTAATTGCACTTAATTTGTATTGCCATTCCAGCCTTATGATTGCTTAAATGACTATAGAAAGTTGTATTATATGCTGAAGTCCATTTCTGTTATAAATTATGCTATTTATTCGTCCTAAGCAGATCATCAGTAAGGATACTAATAATGTGCACTGTTAAGTAATGGCCAGGAGGGAATATTTTACTGCATTTACACTACTTATTACATATAGACTTTGAAAAAACTTTAATTTGTCCCAATTTCCTAGCGTTTAATCTCCACAAATACACCCTTGAACATTTTACACTACTGGGGTATGAATACATGTATTTCAATATACAATGGTAATTCTCAATGCATATACAAACTTGCTACTGTGCCACAGTGTAAAAAACTTGTGTAAAAATGTTAATTTATAAGTTAACTCAGCACACTATTTGTCCATCTTTGACTAATATTCAACTCTTATTTTTAAATAAATCATTCCTTTGTTTAACACCAATCTTATCTATACAAACTAAATGCACGGAAATTGAGACTACAATTATACAAGTCCAATAATTACTCACAGTAGTTATTAACAAACAGCGGCTTTTAATATGTTTTCACTGATATTTAATATGCTGCGGCTTGGTGAAGTTGTTATAACGACTTGATGTTGACAATAAAAGCTAATCGTGACAAAATTTCAAAATAATAAACAGTGGTATGAGCTAAGGTTGGCTACATAGCATTATGATAAAATGATTGACAGCTAAAAACTGTGTAATTAAATTTAACAACATTTTTTTTTCTTTGAACTGCTGTTTTACCGTATTAATAGTATTTACTGTTATTTCAAGCATTTATTGGTATTCAAAAGGAGTGCCTCTAAACTAAATACAACAGGATCGCTTGGAGCGCTTGGTTTACTTAGATTGCTATGGAAAGTAATTCTAACCCTGTTTCAAACACTAATCTTAACCCGAGAACTAACTTTAACCCCAACCCTAACATTAATATCATGGCTTTTGTAATTATAAAGTATAGTAAGCGATCCAAGCGCTCCTGTAGAATTTGAGGTACCGATTGCAAGTGTCTATATTTGATAAACAAAAACACTTACCACTGTGAGAAAACCCAGAAGAACCGTTGAACCAGTGTAGAAGCAATTGCATTTGGGTAAAGTTGACATGTTCTTGCTACCAACATTGCCCATGAAACACCACCCAAGTAACCCAGCATGTTGCTGTATATACCTTTGCCTTGGGAATAGATTACATACCAGGATGTTAGCTTTTACAGGTCAAATGTAGAAATACAGTGGAACCCCCGCTTGACGACCATAACGCGAGCGCTTGATGACGGTCCCAAAGGTGGTCAGGTAAGCGGGGTTCCACTGTATATGTATTACTTCGGGTATTTTATTTAGTTTAGTTTTAGTTTTTGCTGCTTTTAGAAAATAAGTTAAAGGACACATACTAAAAATTTAGGACATAATATGTAAAGTTTGATTGATACAAATACATGCTAAACAGTTTTAAAACCAAATTTTATTTGATTCAAGTGTAATATTAGATTAATCCACAAAACTTACGTTTCGCCCAGAGTTTAATGACGCGCAACGTGAGACGAAAGTTTTCAATGTTCGGTACGAGATGCAGAATCTCATCTGTCACTCGGCAACCATTAAGACTTCGGATGCATCGGATGTCAAGATTCTTGAGCAGACTGTCGTCTCGGAGGTCTTGGTCGATCGGAACAACTTGAAGAGCCAGCCGGGAGAAAAGGATGTCGATCTGGTGATGAATGGGAATGAGGTAAATAACAGTGGGTGAAACTGGAGGGGGCGGGGTTCTCTAACTCTAAAAATTAAGCATTATTATTTGTAATTTACCATACAAACTAGATAATAGTAGAAAATATAGCCGACTTTTATTGCAAGAATAGTTACGCTTTGGGTAAGTATACACGTTACTAACAATATCATCCAAATAAAAGTAGTTGTGCAGGGTCTTAAAGTTTTTAATCATACATTTCAATGCATCTAAATCCATAATGACAAGAGTAATTATGATACATACTAATTAACTTATATTTGCATTGTAACTTTAGCATCAAAATCTGGCGATGTAAAATCAAATGACACAGTCCATTTACATATACATACACACAAATAAGAGGGGTAAATGAGTGACAATTAGTGGATCAAACCCATCTTGGGCTAAACAGACCCACTCAGTAGACAGCACTCTAACCAACTAACACAGGAAAAGAGTTTTGTTGCGACTACTACGTAATTTGTAATTTGTGATATGGTAATTACCTTTCTAAACCAACCTTGATACTATTTCGCATAGCAGAACAACCCTTTGTCCTTAATTAACCTAACATTTTTCAAGCAAAATCTTATAGTGGCCATGCTCACTGACAATATTGTATATTGTTATGCTTATAAAAATTGATTTTTACCTCAACTCCTTCAAACTTTAGTTTTATCACTGGCACAAAAGCATCTTCAATTGCCTGTGGAGGAATCAATGAATAAGTTTAGCAATAAAAACTACCAACAAACAACAAGAGATAATAAAATAGGCTACTGGGAGCATTTTGATGTAGTATATATTAAAACTACAAGTAAAACTACAACGTATCCTGGTCCAAATTAAACATTCTATCATATTTTTTTGTTGTTGCATGCAGAACTTGCATGAAATGATTACAATTTCCATATCTTGTTCAAAACAGCTTGGTAACCATTTACTGAATCCATATTGTTCAAAATGTGAAGTAACTACTGTTACTGTTTCAAAAGGCAAATTTGACTCTGGTGTGTGTGGGATGGGCATCACACAACATTAATTGTAAACATTCTAAACATATTGTAAAACTACAACTATTCTAGTTAAGAGCTTACACATTGTATTGCATCTAAATTAGCATAGTGGACCACAAAAATCAGGTTGCTATAAATTTGCTGCTTAATACAAAAATAAATTCAATGAATTTTTATTATCAACCATACCGGTGCATATGTAGGATTCTATCATTAGTTCAATATAATCTTTAAGCTTACCCTGAGTTCAGAAACTTCACTTCTTTCTTTTAAAAGCAAGCAAAAACTTGAGAAAAAGTCAGTTCGGTTGACATGACGAGGCACAACACACAAGGTATCAATGTCAGCACCTTTGGCACATACTCCAAGCCGATATGACCCGAAAGTGTACAATTTTCCACCCGCTGTGTCAATTAGTGACTGAGGTAATTTCTGTAATCCAAACTTAATTAGGTAATAAAACCACATAAAACATAAGGCATTTATGATGTAAAAGAATAAAAATTTCTTCTAAGTTAGCATTTTAGATAGTATTGAATATTTTTAACGATTACGGCTTCATGATTTAAATACTTATTAAGCGTATCAACAAAAGTTTGTAAAATAGATCAAATCATGTTTGTAAAACAGATCAAATTACCCGTTCTTCGCTGACTTTTCGCACAAAGGTTTTTACGAGGTCATTTAACTTTCCGAGGACAAGCAGGCGATCTGACATTTCCTTTTCCGATTCAAAAACACCAAATGGTTCTATCGTCTCTATCAACTTTTTTGTCAGAATCCGATCCTTCTCCGTTGGTTCAGCAAGACTGATAGGCGAAGTGATGCCATAACTTTTGCCTCCCGAGTCCATGCTGATATATGTGGGTGTTTGTTTGCACACGGTGGAAATATTTTCATAACAAATTTTCTGACACTTCAAAACTTCAGCTGAAACAAATAAAAAAAATAATAATTGTTTAAATTTATTTTTTGAAGGGCTCCAAATAAATCTACGTTATACTTAATGTAGATTTAAATTTTGGAAAATAGGATGGCATATAGTATGACACAAGCCAATAGGCTGAAAGGCCTGCGTTAAATACACGCCACGCTATAGCTGTAATTATTAATTTGTAGTTAAAACATATAACACCAATAACAACTGCATATACTGTAAGGTTAACCAAAACCAAATCAACACCTTGAAGAAATTCCTAATAAAACTTAACAAAAAGATTTGCCGGATTCTCAAACTTCCAACGCGTCTCTTATTCATCTACGGTTTCTCTCTGTACGCACTTATTCTTATTCTTTTAACCACTCAACCATTACTCAAAATCACTTTTATTAAAACAAATAACTTGGAATGTTGATTTACACAACATACCCAATGTCACCAAATATCTACGAAGACAATAAAAAAATTATCCTAAAACCTTATAATCTTATGAACACACACTTTCATAGTATTTTGTACACGTTTTAAAATAATTTGGTTGTATATTAAAAGCACAGCGTTATTTGGTGTCAATTATTCTGTACAGTGGGATATTTAGTACCGGTACCTATCGAGCGCTTAAGCAAATTATCAAAAGTGATGGGGTTGTAACTACACGTGGTAACAGAGACCAAATGATGATCTTTTTATAACCATTGAAGAAACGAATATTTTGATGATTAAATATACTTTGTTGTTTAAATTGCTTTGTTCGTTTTACCCCATTTATGTTTTTTTTTATGCCCGCATGTGTGGATCAGAACGGAGGTAATAAAAAAACGGTGGCCCGTATTATCCCAACTTCCCTCGTGTATGGCAAATCCTTATTCTTAATCTCATCACAGAGTCATATTATATACTGTATCTTACCCATTGCGTTAATTGTAATATAGTAAAAATGTCTTCTCCAGAAAACAACCGGCTTGTTGCGACAGGCTGTTTTATACTGGGCTAAATTTACAGTCCAATCAATTTTCGTCACGTTTTTCGTATGAAAGTCGTCGGCTCGTTATCCATTCGATAACACAACTTGGGCTAGCGCTTTTCGAAGCTAAATGCTGAAGCGTTGGCTAAGCTTGATTCAGCTGGCTGTCTTGCGGTCGGTCTCTTGCGAGCTGCGCAGCGGAAAGTCTATAAGTTCACTTTCCACAGAACGCCTACTAATTTTTAGCCAATTTTCACCCGTTGCTTAATGTCGTTTCTCAAATCCAAAACCTGATTCCTTGTTCAGTATAGCTGTATTTTACGTCTTCAAATACTCTTGATGCAGGTTACTTATTTTTAAATGCGAGTTATATAGTCGGACGCAAGTTATTTAGGTTGATGTAAGTTATATTATATATACTATTCAAATTTTACAGAATATATAGGGAATTTTAAAAGGCCCGAAAAGTTTGAGCGCGAAGCGTTTTGCATCTGTTCTTCTTACAAACTGCAGGAAATAAGGTGGAAAAACTATATTAATGATTTAAACAAAGGAAATACAAAGGCCCGGACAAGGTGATAATTACGTAATAAAACACTTTTTATGTTTTAAGCGTTTTTTTGCGTTTGAGGTTAAACGTGTTAGGATAGGATAGGATATTCATCTTTATCCCCGTGAATGGGAAAACCAAGGGGGTTAACACACGGGCAATCGTCAGATCACCTCGCGCCCATCGTCGGTTTACCGGAGCTATTGCAGTGTGTTGTATATGATAGACACGTTCCTTCAATTTGGTAGAACCCATTAATCAGCTGGGTTCATGCAATGTCCGTAAAGTGCCTTGCCCAAGGACACAACCGGCTAGCTAGCGACCAGTTTCGCATCTGCAACCTTTCGATTGAAAGGCGACGCACTTAACCCTTAGAAGTTTAGACCAACGGGCCGGACAATTTAAAGGTTTTACTGCAGCTATGCAGTGCATTTAATCGCCATATGCTCAAAAAATATTAATTCAAAAAAAAGTCAGAACTCTTTCACTGGGTTCAATCGGTCGTTCGTTAATTTCCCCTTTTTACCGAGCCAAGTTTCGAACCAATGATGGGCTCGTCACCAGGACCGTTTTTAGGTAAAGAGTCGGTATATGTATCGGTCGGGTTACCCATTCGGCAACACGACCTTTTCATACTTAAACGACAAACAGCAGGTGATTTAGTGCCTACTAACTTTCGACTAAGAGTTTGACACACGACCAATCATTCATCTGATACAACTAGCTAGGCTTCTGGTCCTTGTACAAACGGAAAGTTGAACGCAATTGACGAAGTTCTTAAACAGAGGCATCAAAACATGGACACCTGGAGTTTTGTGAAGCTTTGCCAATTACAGTATAGCACGACTTAAACATTTATATGATTCAAAAAGATTTAACTTTTAACAACAGGGGGAATTTCAAATAGAGTAATCCCGTTTGGTTTTGGAGCTCGTTTGTGGTTCGTCGATCCACTGGCGAGGATAGGAATATACCCCTTTCTTTTCCACTTAATCCCTATGAGGTTTTTCTGATCGCGACTCGTCACACTGCCCCACTTACCACGACCTTTCACTTTCAGGCATTGGAGCCCTCAGCATATCCCAGGTCGAAACGGTCTCAACAGACGTCGTGCAGCCAAGGATCACTCCAACTTAAGCCAGAACCGTCGACAACTAAACGTCTACAAGTCGGCGGTTGCTGGAACAAATCTTCAAATATCAAAATACCATTATCACCATGTGCAGCAGAAGGCCGTGCTTTTAAAAATACTCTGTAGTTGGTAATGATACTATAACGCTCCATTTTCGCATTGTGATCATGTGACGCAAATAAATTCAGTTGAATCAATATAGAATCGAGAAATCGTAATAATAATGCTTACTATACATGTTGATAGTTGCACCTGACACATAGTAAAATAGGGTTGAAGCAGTGATTGTAATGGACTTAATTCAATTTTTCCAAGTCACTTGTTAATTTAATAAGTCAAATCAAACTTCTTCTTTCTTGACTTCAACTACACTCACGAAGGTCGCTTGCTAGTCGGTTTTGTCCTTGGGCAAGGTACTTAACGGACATTCCCCGAACCAAGCAGAATAATGGGTTCTACTAAATTGAGGGAATGTGTGTATCATATAAAACATACTGCAATAGATCCGGTAACCCGACGGTGGGCGCGAGGTGATCTGACGATTGCCCGTGTGTTAACCCCCTTGGTTTTCCCATTAACGGGGATAAACGTAAATAGAAAAGGATAGGAGAATATCCTATCCCTACTTGTTTAATCGTTTTAAATATATATATGTACTAATGTACCGGATATATATATATATATATGTTTTGACACTTCATACAATTATTTTTTAACACCTTTTCCTAATTTAACACATTTATCAAATCTAAACCCAGTGCCATTTAATGATGACATGTGTGCTTAATAACTTTAAGTTTACACTTGTTTTTGTTTTACAGTTTCATAAAGTTTCCATTAGCATTATACTCTCTTTGAAATTGTAAACAATATATCAAATCTGATTTGCAAACCAATACATTTAACACTGCTTGCATACAATAAAATTTTGGTTAAGGCCTTTTTTGAAATAACACAATTCAGTTAAAGCTGGTTTAGTGTCTCATTAACACTGGTATCCAGACTATATATAAACAACAAATTATGACACAATTGTTTTTAACCATTGCTAGAACTTGCAAATTTTTAGCGCCTAGCCTTTACAAATTTTTGTCCTACAGCATTTGGGTTTTTTTTCTTGTGTCTGTTGTTTCCACCAGTGCGAATGCCGAGTCTGAAAGCTCGACTTGTGGTATCGTTTACAGCAAATGGTGACGTAGAACAGTCGTAGTCATCTTCCCACACATTTGTGTTCCGCATGGCTTTCTTGCTTGGCCGATCATGCGGAAGGACCTGATCCTCACACAAAATGGGATTTTGAGAATGCTTACCACCTTGGGGCTTTGGCAGTGAATATCGAAGGCCTCGCGGGTTAAGAACTTTAGGGTTTCTTGAGAAAAACAGCTTCAAGGTCCCATCTGGCTGTACTTCAACTGGGACCCTCTTCAGTGTTTTGTTTCCGCATTTTGGACAGAAAACTTTGGTCATGATCTTTGTGATGTTGAAACAGGCATGACATCGAAGAACGTAACTCCTCACTTGCTTAACTAGCATCCCATCAACTGCAACAACGTGCATCTTCATTTGGAAGAGGACATTCTGCATTGCAAAATCTGTTGTAATGCATCCAACTTTAAACTCTTCTTGATCCTCAATGATACTTTCCTGAATTTGTTTCATCTCTCGAAGGATTGATGGAGTAATCCAGCCTTCGTCATCATCAACATTTTCATCTTCATCAGATAAATCCTTAGTTTCATCATTATTTATCTGTTTGTTCCCATTTTCTTCTTCAGTATTTGTTTCATTCAAATGCAGATTTTCAATATCTTCAATATTTTTTTCGTTCAAATTATTCAGGTCGTCAGATATTTCACCGTCAAGTACATTTTTATCATTATTCCCACATTTATTCTCATTTGGAATGTAGAAACCAGGTAACTGACTGTCCTGCTTTGCAGAACGACCCAATTGTATGACACCCTTTACAGCTTCGGGCTGTTTTATACCATCAGTACCTTCATGCATGCACGTGAGTTCATACGCGAGTGCCAAAACCAAAATGTCAGTGCGTGATAGACTGCTGTAATCTCCTGTCTTTTTTGATGCATCAGTGACAATCAAAACTGATGCGGAAGATGGTTCTTTGAATATTAGCTCATAGCCCAATACACCAAGACGCTGTTTAGTAGCTCTGTCCTTGATCTCAGCGACCACTTCATTGCATGTGTAAATGTTCTGACCAAGAGACCTTAGATCTGCATTCTTTAAAAATGCTCCAGAATCTACAACTAAATGCTCAATCATGTTTAATAACAAGTGATCTGGATAGTAAGAAAAAGATAAAAATATTGTTAATGAGGATTTATTGTTTTTATATACGTTACGCCTTATGATTCTACAACTGCAAATATATCTTATTTTATGAAATAAATGTTGTTATTTGTACTTAGGATAAATAGTGAAATCCACATGGGTGGCTACTCTCGGTTAACTTGTGATAAAAGACTAGTGTTAAATTCAGTATAGCTTGGTGGATTGGTAACGTCATCTTTCAGCACATTCGAAACTGGCTCCTAGCAAGTCTGGTTGTGTTCTTAGGCAAGGGCAGTTAGGGGGACATTGCCTAAACCAAGTGGATTAGCAGATTAACCTAAAACAGTACAAACAAGCGATCTTGTAGTATTTAGAGGCACCCCTGTAATATATAGTTAGGGGGAGGCCAGTATGGAAAGTACTGTTGCGCCACACTCGAGTTTATTCTACTCCCCCCCCCCCATGAGGAAAAAACCCCCCATTTTCCCCAAAATGTGCACGCATCAAAAATTTAAGTGTGCAGTGTGCAAACGTCCAAGAGTGTGCACACAATCTCCTTTTTATTACTATTTAGTAAAAATCTTAAACAAACATATTATTCTATTCTAAATCTATCGTATCCATCAGCTAACATATCTATCTACGTAACAAAAAACGTACTGACAGTAAATTACCCGAGGTCCAGAGGTAGGTTTACAGGTTTGTTGGAAATTATACGATGTTTATACTGCCAGCTCGCGAGCGTGTGTGAAATGACCCAA
>CH001841.1:1965125-1980318 GCA_000149265.1 Ciona savignyi | reverse complement strand
CAGTTTAATCATTTTTTAAAGTTAACAATGTATTTTTTTTTTCACACATTTGATCGGATTAATATTGGATCAGATGGTTTTTGAATGTCTTTAATCCTAAAACATTTTTTTTAACTCACAACACCGGTACCTCTAAATACTTCAGGATCGTTTACTATACTTCGTAATTACAAAATCTCACTAAAATAAAGATTATGATATTAATGTTAGGGTTGGGGATCCAAGCACTCCAAGTAAATCTGTAGTATTAAGAGGCACCTCACATTACTATTAAAATGTGCACTGTTGGTTTTAAACACCAGAAATTACAGGTTAAATGTCGATACCCAGCCTACAGCAATCCATTGGTGGAAAGGCGAAGATAACAAAGTCCTCGTCGGTGGGGATAACTCATTCCTTGCCTCATATGATTTAAAATCCGGAAAGGTATTGACATTTATTACATGCACTATGCTCTTCTGAAATAAACATTCAAAATATATTTTCCTTCAGGAAATCGCCAAGTACAAGTTTAAATGTGGAAAAATACTCGCTGTGGAGTTTTTCACTGATGGCAATTCTTTCGTAGCGAGCAGTGATGAAGTGAACAGGCAATCGGCCGAGCATAATTTAATTGTTTGGGACCTGAGAATGGGCGCAAAGATTTCAACTCAAATATTTCATGTAAAGCAGTGTTTCTAGTTTACTCTACAAGCACCTGTACTACATTTTTTTAACCAAGCCAAGTTTCGAACCCTTGATGAGGTGGTGACTCTTGAGTATTATTTACTCTGCTTTTTATTTAAAAAAATAATATAAAATAATACCTTAAAAATATATTTAATAAATTAATATCTAAATGATCCGTTTCAGCTGAATTAAGCAACGTTATGATAGTAGCTACTTTTACAGGAAAGATATACTTGCCCATGTATAAGAGCACATCCGAGCGGTGCAAATTTCCTCGCCCAAACAACAGGAAACTACATCGCCAGATTCAGCACACAGAAACCGTATCGACTCGATAAATTTGTGCGCTATCAAAACCATACTGTACGTCGTAATTGAATTTATTTATTGCATAGTAAAATTAATAACGCCATTGTATGGTCAATTCAATGGGATTTAAATAAAGATAAATACATGCAATCATTAAAAGCAACTAAAAAATGTACTTGCTAACTCTGAATAATGTTATAATGTTTAAATCGTAACTGAAATGGCTCTTTCAGTATTTTAAACATTTATTTGCTATACAGGTTAACGCTTTTCCGGTATCTTTTGACATTACGAAAGACGGGGCCTTTGTCTACTCTGGAAGTGCCAGTGAGTCACTGGTATGTTATAAACACAACAATGGCAATTATTTGAGGACAGTCCCGCTGCCACCGACAACTAGCGGCGATGAAGCGGCGTGTGTGGATGTACGTTGCCATCCAGTGGTACCGAGCATGGTTGCCGTTAGCGATTGGATCGGACGATTACACATCGTGCAATAATGTTACCGTTGTTATGGCTTGGTGCAGTATGTTTTGAAGGAACCAGAGATTTAGCTGTCTTGCACGCGGGGTTGGGGAGCTGTTTCAAGCCTATCATTGCCACTGTGAATGTTTTGCCACTGGAGTGGAGACAAAGAATTAGCACCATAAAATACAATTTCAACGGCTAAGTATAGCAGTTGTATTTGAGAAGGATGCAAACATATTTGGATAGTACATCATTTTTTTTTATTCATATCGTGGAATCTATATTTCTCAGACTTCAGTCTTATCTACCTATACATCAATTTTAAAACATTGTTAAAAAAACAGTAGCGTCCGGATACAGTAAACATGACTTGGTACATTGTGGTATATTAACTCATTTACTGCAATCTTTGTACTATTTATGCCATGCCCGTTTTACTTGTTTTGTTATATCATTTTCCTTGCAGTTCATACCATGTGCAACATCAATAAATAGGCTTATTATATACCTCTTCGTTTAATGTGTTTCCGCTTGTATTACTAACAGATGGTACAGGAGGGGTTGGATTGACGGGTGGGGTTGGGGGCTTAGCTCGACCCCTGCGAAGACCAAGCACTTTCACATAATTAGCCGGGAGATAACCTCTTGTCCTGCCCATCTATAGTTCCTAAGCAACCTAACCTCGTAATATGATGGTTGTTGGGCTGAAAAATGAGCGGGTTTATTATTTGAATGTTGCGACAATAAAATAATTGTATATTTATGGACACAAACTCAGCATTCTATTGAAGGCTTTTTCGAAAAGTGTAGAACCTTTTAAAGGTTATGTATAAAGAAAAATGTGGGTGAAAATTTGACTTTGTTGATGAAGCAACTAACATCTGGTCTTATGGTTGTTAACTCTTTCCCTCCCAACTCGCCATATATGGCGAGTTGGTGGGAAAACATGGTATCCCGTCTGTCCATAAATGGATACAAATCTAAAAAACGATTTCTCCGCAATGCGTAATGGTAGAGACCTCAGCCATGGCTCATTCGATCAAGGAAACCCTATATTTTATTCTCTGTGATTATCATGGAGAAATATTAAAAATGCGAGGAGTGATAGCCTTTCTTTTTCAAGGCTTCGCCTCTTATTTCTATCGATTTTACACGAATTTACACGTGACTAACTCAGCCAATAGGAGTCGTGTTAACTTGCAGAGAAGCTCTTTTTGTCAAGCAAGTCTTTCTTTACATTCTTTGTGAATTTCGTGCCGTTGAGATAAAAAGGAGAGCGTTGGTGACGTTTTCGCAGCAAGCGGTTATGCTTCGTGTTCACCAAAGCATGAATCCAGCTGGGCCTGCTGAGCGCACGATAAAGAAAAAGGCGGCGAGACTAGCTAGTTCGGTGTGCCCTGCTTTGAAGAATATTGGATATAGTATTTGCGTTTGTTTGGTTTTGTATGCCCTTTTTACACTTCCTTCACTGTTCTTTTTTATACTTTTTACTATTTTAGTTCTACAAAACTAAAAACTTCAATGCGTTTTGGTTCAAGTTTTCATAATATAGCCAGAAAAAAAGGGAAATTTCAATTACAAATAGTAAAAAAACTACTGAAGATAGAAATACAGTTCGAATTTTCCTGAGTACAAAAACTATTAGACAATCTACATTCCAATTTTCATATCATTTGGGCATTCCAATAATAAGTGAGTATTTCGTTTGTCAGTGCACCTCAAATTTTTCAAAGTCGAGCAGAATTTTCTTTGCATAAAAAGTGGTGTTCACTAAAGTTTACATAATATATTCTTTATTAGAGGTAGATTTTAGATGTGCAGCTTGTTTAAAAGAGGGATAAATTATCTTTCCAACCATACTAAATATTAAATCATAGCATAAACTTTAGAAAAACTGTGCTAATTTGAAAATGACTAAAAATTGTAAAAAACACTGCGGGACAGCATGTTTGAATTAATGCATTTGGCCGGGAGTGAAAGAGTTAATACTGATCCTGAACTATAGATAATACTGTCAGGTTGATTTAATAACCACTCCAAATATTTACTATTTGTATGAAATGATAGTCATTCCAAAAGACTGACAAAATTTTGGTCATTCTATTTCAAGACAATGTAAGACACAGATTTCGCAGTGCTATTAGAACTTTGGTGATGCAATATTCAATTAGGGATAGGATATTTATGTTTATCCCCGGACCCCGTGAATGTGAAAACTAAGGGGGTTAACACTTGGACAATCGTCAAATTACCTCACACCCACCATTGGGTTTGGTGGAACCCATCAATCCGCTTGGTTCAGAAAATGTCCGTTAAGTGCCTTGCCTAAGGAGACAACCGACTAGCTACCAACCAATTCAGAACCTGCAACCTTTCGGTTGAAAGGCGTCATACTCAACCACCAGACTAACCGGTCGGACCCTTCTACAACAAAACAAACCAGACACCTCTTGGAGCAAGGACTATGGTATCTCCAGCCAGGAATGAAATTTCATCATCGTTATCACTGCTGAAGTCGTATTCTGCTCTTGCAACGACATGATCACCGTCCCCGTTCATCCAAGAATCGTTCTGTGGCCTGCGTACCGTGTATGAACTGATTGTAAGTTTCAACTTGGGTCATTTTTGAAAAAATTAGTGATGTAGATGGTGAACTTCCATCATAGGGGGTGCTTATTTTCCAATTTGTCAAAGTTAGTGTACTGTGTACATCATTGCGGGGAAAAAAACGACTAGCAAACTGGACATATTTCAATACAAAACATGTTTTGCTGATTTTCAGACATGATGTGTAATACTGCACCAATGCACTTGACCTAAAGTTCGTTAACCGACAGATATTTCACCAAGAACTTTACAAATTTAGTTGGAAAATCTTAATTTAGAAAAGCTAAGATCGTTGGAATAAAAAATAGTTTTACTTTTGTGTGCTTGATCCTTTCATGAGCCTCCATATAAGGAAAGGACCACCCATCACCACAGCAGCAAATAGCATGATCGGCCATGATTTCTTTTGTGAAGAGGAACTAGGTCTCTGAAGCAATAATGATAGATTTTTCAACTGTATTTATATGGGTAAGATGTTGTGGATATATCAGAAAGTCCATGGTAAACTTACTCAAATTGGAATACAATCTATTTTGGATTGGGTGATTCATATATTGTGCAATTGTTTCTTAAATACTCTCACAAAACAGCTGTCAAAAGTTATAGTGATTTTCATGGTGACTATTATTAAAAAAATAATTTTGCTGTTATGTTGTATAACGCACATGTATTAGGAACACTGTCCAAACTGTCATTGTTACAACTGCCAGATTTCATAAAACACAATACCGGAGATTTTTATAATCAAAACTTTTTCTAAGCCCCTAAACTTTAAAATAATGTTTGGCCAAACTTATTTATACCTGTTGAAAGTAGCTGCTCTGTAGTCAGGCAAAGCACTAAGTGAACGGTGCCTGAACCCAATGGTTTAATCAGTAAAATAAAAACTGTAACATTTTCTCCAATGTATTGCACACACTGCAAAAGCTCTGGCAACTAGATTTGGGGCATGTGGAATTCTAGCTAGCGTTGTGTTCTAATATCCTGTGCATATACCAAGAGATACATAAGCAACTTGTCCAATGTGCCAATATATGTGGTACTTAGTTTATTTTTATTTTTTCTCCTTCATGACATTAAAGAAGAATAGAACAATTATTTCAAATTAAGGAGACACTACATGATAAAACGGCAAAACTACAGTAGTTAAAACACGTCAGTGAATAGACACATTACAAACTAGGGAAAAATATGACGTGGCCGTTAAACCTTACATTAATAAAAGTAAATTTCAACGGAACAATTTAAAACAAAATTAACTAATTAAATTTGATGTTATTTAAGCCTTAGAAGTGTGCAAGCGCAACCCAGTAATGGTATTATATAATGAATTCTTCCAAAAACATACCACGAGTGACCCATCAGCAGCAGCAGCGTTGATCCACGCATCTTCACATTCTCTTGAGCCGAATAAAGCTAGCAGCCGACGATATACGTAGCGGAAAAATCTAAATAATACAGTCCCTGTTTAATTAATAGAAATCAAATTAACTTTATTCAGGCCATTGATATACATTGTTGATTTGAAAGATAATTTTATGTAAATGATATCCTTAAAAGTCATTGGAATTTTATGTTAATGATATAAAAAAAATCATTTGATGTATGTATGTGATAAAGATGCAAAAGTGCTTCGCAAAATATTTAAGTCCGGCAAAATAGCTTAATGTGATATTGCTCTGCCTTTTAGCTGAAACGTTGTATCTGATAAAAACTGGTTTCTAACAAGTTGGTTGTGTCCTTAGCACTTAACGAACATCACATGAACCCAGTGGATTTTCAGTTTATATTATAATTAAAAGAACATCTATTATTCTCTATCATGTAGAACACAACAAAAGATCTGGTAACCCGATGGTGGGTACTGGGCATGACGTAATCTGACAATTTCCAGTGTGAAAAAAATTGCATTTTTCGTTCACGGAAATGGAACATTAAAATACTAAGTTGGTGTAATAATGATGTCTAACCAAAAAACACAGTGATAATTTAAATCAATGTGAGCACCTAAATATTGCAATGGAAGAAAGAATCTCGGAAAATGTTGCACGGACTCGAGAGAAATGATCAGCTACGTCAAGAACTGCACGAAATGAACTATATACTGCTCCAAATGTTGATTCCAGCATTGCAGACACCTGGGATAAATATTATTAAGTGCTGTGTTAAAAAACTCTATGTCAGTTGAAAGTTAACTTTTCCGGCCTGTTGAGTTAAATGCGTCGCCTTTCAATCGAAAGGTTGCAGGTGCGAAACTGGTCGCTGGCTAGTCCGTTGTGTCCTTAGGCAAGGCAGTTTATGGTCATTGCCTGGAGCCAGCGGATTAATGGGTTTTACTAAACTGAAGTAACGTTTAAATCATACTCAACACACTGCAATAGCTCCGAGAACACGACGGTGGGCGCGAGGTGATCTGACGATTGCCGGGATAAACCTGAATATCCTATCCTAACTTGAAACATAAAAGATTACTTAGACAACATGTTTAAACCACTTCATATACTAAGGAGTATGAAAAGGCAAACAAAAAAATGACTATGGTTGGTAAGGTTATTATAAAAGCACAAACCTATAAAAGAAATAAAAGAAAGCATTGTTATCCAGTAGTATTTCAAAGCATAAATATATGTATGTTAGTAGAATATTGGGTAATCTAAGCAAAACATTCAAAACTAAAATACTGTATTTATTTAAAAAAATTATAGTAAAGCCGGCTCTGCCTTCAGTCTATTTGTATTCTACGTGTAAGTAGAGAAACTATGTAATATCCCCTTTTACAAACAACAAATTAACAACTTCATGTCTAAGTAGCAATTGTAAAGCATAAAAGCTTTTCAGCACTTACCGAAGTAAAAGCTCGAACGATGGATTCAACCGATTGAAACGCTTGTCTTGTACTTTCCTCTGCTTGTTGTGTGAACCCACCAGTGCCATTTGGACCCCCATAGTTTCGATAATTTGATCCATACATTCCTCCATTGCCATATAGTCCACCTCCATACATGCCACCCATTCCACCCCCGTATCCTCCATAGCCACCTAAAACATAAGTAATGAGAGTCAAATTAGCACAAAGACATATTTTTAATGAGAATATTTATTTTGTCCATTGAGTGATATCATTGATTACAGCACACCCACTGTGTGGCGTACAAAGCTATTGCAGGGCCAAAAATTCATAAAATTAAAATAACGTTTACAGTGACCTTTTTCTATTTAACTAGCGTATAGGGAATACAAAACAAATCCATATCATTGCAATCGTTTTTATTATACACATAGCGTTAGAATACTGGAGTCTATAATACTTACAACAGCATCATAATGCCAGATTGTTATAGAACATTTACTCGCGTTACTCGCATGAAAGATTTACTCGGGTGTCAATTCTTACTCGCCCAAAATTTAATAGCTTTTTGGCCCAGCTTTTCAAGTGTGTTGTATAGGTATATGATTGAGATGTTATTTAGATAACATAATGCACACAGCACACCGTAAAATAATTAAAAAAATAACTATAGATTATACACTTTACCATAACATCCACTTCCATACGATCCGAGTCCACCAAAAGTTGGTCGATAAAGAGACGAGGAAGTGTTCTGCTGTATAAATTGTAAATCAGTAAGTCTCACTAGTCAACGTAACTACTATGGTAAAAAATTCAAGGTGCATATAGTTTTCACCTGTTAAAATGACCTGTATCATACTATAAAACCAATGCTAAATAACATAAAAAAGATTCATTACCAAGCTGTTGAGAAATGAAATTCCAAGGTCTTTTATACCTGTTGGTTTGGTCTTGTAGGTACCGGGGGTGGGGTTTGAAATTCTCCTGATTGTGGTCGTGGTACTGACGATGAGTGTAGATTATTGCTAGGTGACTGAATTCGGTTAATTTCCCATGGTTTAGGTGGGGCCCCGTTAGCAGCCATTTAGCACTATTTTGTGTATCCTAAGTACCAGTAACCTGGACAATAATGGCAATATTGCACAGGGATGTCTACAATATTTATATGTATATATATAAATATATTTAAATACAAATGGCAAAAATGTGAAATAAGAAGAAAAAGCTAGCTTCGAATGTACCACCAAATCAGAGCTACAACTCATCAGTAATTGACAAAGTTTAATCCAAAATTACAAAGCTGGTTTAAAAAGGTAAATGCTGCTTTGTATTGAAAAAGCTTTTACAACGTATTTATAATGTATTTAAGCTTAGTGGCATTCAGCAATGACTGCAAAAATGCTTGAATTGCAGCCATTTACATTTTTCATTATAATTTAATAATAATAAGCATACCAACAAGCAACAATGATACAAAACAGTTACGACTAATTAAAAAAATTAAAAAACAACGGTGATATACATGTATATATTACAGACAAAAAAGACAATGCCACCATAACTTCTATATGATCAGATGTTTAACAATTTGTGCGATAAAAAGGTTTATATATATGTATGTATTTTTATACGGTATATATAACTTTTTTGCAGTTTTACATTGATGTTGCAGACATAACTTCTTCAATGAAACTTGAACAACTGTGTACAGTGGTTCCACCGAGAATAATTCGCCAGCCATTGTTCGTTGCATTCATTGCATCAATGCACACAATTTCTTCATACGTGGTACCACCAATCATGAATACTATGACATCACTGGGCCTCTCGGACATCACCGTTGACCCTGCATATGGAAATTCAGACTCTCTGAGTTTCCCTTTAAAAAGGTCTTCCAGTAAAATCTTCATTTTGGGAACGTGTTGGGTGTAAACATTTTCCACTCCTTTCAAGCCTTTGAAGAACTTTTTGGTAACCATAGAAATCGCACCTTGGAATTCATTTGAGCCTGATCTGTTGCCACCATATTTCAGAATTGAGGATATTACTCGCCGAGCGTCGCGGGAGGTTAATTGGTCTGTTAAGGAGGTTGTGGCATTGTTAGGATGGGCGTCATACCTTAATGAGTACAAGGCCACAAGGCGTAAGGCATCAAGGTCACTTGTGCTTGGTAACTGTAACAACGAACGCACTGTTTGAACAGCACTAGAATGATCGTTTTGCGACGAAATATCCTGTTCACATTCTGAGATCTCTAGCAGGTTCTTAGATGATACAATTCTTGATAACTCTCCCACCACTGTGACATGTTTTGCGACAGTTCCAGACATCTTTTTGAATTGGGGGTAATTCTCAACAAACGATTTCATGTCCTCGATTGATTCCACTTTCTGTTGACTTTTAGTTTTCGCTTGGAATTCCTCCATGAGCTGTTTGATACTGGTTCCAATCTCACCAAAGTTTTTGTATAGGTTTTCCCGGTAAAACTGGTCATGTAGGGGAGACATTACAACTTCATGAAGATCTTTGCTGATATTTGGGACTTTAGAAAGATCAACACGGCCATTTTTAATACCCAAAAGCTCATGAGTCATAGCTTGGTAGGTCCACTGATTTAAAAGCGGGGTCATCGCATCATCACGGCGATCCAAAATAAGCAGCAATGGGGTGGAATCGGAGCGGCGAAAGTCAAACAAAGAAGCTTCCCTTGAAATAAGAAGCTTCACACTATCAGCAAGCTGTTGGCACATATTTGAGCTGGCTTGGTATCTAATCATTGGGCATTTTTTCAAAGCCAACAAAACTGACGTTAGACCAAGGCAGGATCGTTTCAAGTCAGATTGGTTCCATGACAAGTGCCGAGAACACTTAGGTAAGTTCAGGGTAAAGTGATGGACATCAACCGGGTAAAAATCAGCAAAAAATTCACGGATATCACTTACACTTTCGTGTTCATCACTTTCAGCGAGAATTTTTACATCGCTTTTACTTAAAGCATGACTAAAATAGATGTAATACTGTCCAAACCTTGGACGTTTCAGTTCTTCACAGAGAAGCTGGACATTTTCTTTGGTTGGTCGAACAAACACAATGGCTTTAACATGTTTCATTGCATCTCGACCAGCTGCACCCATTGTTTCAAAAAGATAAACTTCTTTTTGCAAAATCTCCGATTTGGCATAAACAATGCTGACGATGCCAGTGGTTTCTTTATCCATTATCATTGCCTTCATGCCAGGCCCACTGTCCGCAATCATTTTCATGACATACTTTTTAACAGCGAGCACAACATCCATTTTTTAACAATTTATATAATGCAGTACAGCACAGGCTCATAAAAAAGCAATTTGTATGGGTCTGTCAAAATAATTAAAGAATATAAGTTAACTTGGTCGATTACAGTACCAAGAAATAAATATAAAATGAAAAATATAGAACTACAAAACATATTTAACAATTATACAGACTGTTTACCTGCACCTTAGTAGTTTATGCTCAATGGTTCAAAACGTTTAGTTAATGTAATAATGGTATTATTCCAAATTGCAATACCCTTCTCCGCATTAGAACAGTACACACTGTGAGCCTTACTGTGACGACTTTATACAAGAATTTATTTTGTTTGGTAATTTCAATAAATAGGGTACACATAGCTTATCTTATCATTTTTCGGTATAACTGCTTTTCTATGACTCTATGTCAACATGCAATCACGAGTGCATTCATGCAGAGCAGAGGGGGGAAAGGCAAATGTTGAATTGTATTTACCGGAGTCATTTCAGTGTGTTATTTATGATAGACACGTTCCTTCAATTTGGTAAAACCCATTAATCCGCTGGGTTTAGGCAAGGTCAGTAAAGTATCTTGCCCAATGACACAACAGACTATCTAGAGACCAGTTTCGCATCTGCAACCTTCTGATTAAAAGGCGACCCACTTAACCGCCAGACTAACCGGCCGGAAGGAGGATAGGATATTTATCTTTATCCCCGTGAATGGGAAAACCAAGGGGTTTATCACACGGGCAATCGTCAGATCACCTCCCGCCCATCGTCGGGTTACCGGAGCTATTGCAGTGTGTTGTATATGATAGACACGTTCCTTCAATTTAGTAGAACCCATTAATCCGCTGGGTTCAGGCAATGTCCGTAAAGTGCCTTGCCCAAGGACACAGCCGACTAGCTAGCGACCAGTTTCGCACCTTTAACCTTTTGATTGAAAGGCGACGCACTTAACCGCTAGACCAACCGGGCGGACGGAATTAGCTGAAGTGCTGGTTGTGTTCTCGCACTTATTCCCTGAAACCAATGGGTTTCATGGGTTGAAGGAACGTCTTGAACATATACAACATACTGCAATAGTTTCGGTAAAATCCGGTGGGCGCGAGGTTATCTGATTACGCATGTAATAACGTGGAAATCTGACGGTCAATCACGTGATAACACTTTCGAGTTTTCCGATTAAGGGTAATAAAACACAAAATTTTTAATTGTAACCGCCTGTATTTTTTATGCTGTGGGCATAAAAATGGCGGATAAGTGAACTAAATATTCGCGAGTTTCTTCCGTACTTAAAGAACTGCACGCTCCACCAGCGTTGATTATACATAACAAATGTTCACGTGCGTTCGTTTTTCGCGGAAATACAGTGTCTTTTTTAAACCCGTGCGACAACTTTCGAGTAAAAAATGCATCATATACACCACTACTGTCAAAGATCCGTTTTACAACTTGGCATTTGAGGAATGGATGTTTAATAAAGTTGACTTCACCAAAACAAACTGTTTGTTTATTTGGAGCAGCAATCCAACGGTTGTAATAGGTCGACATCAGAATCCTTGGAGAGAATGTAAAGTCGATGGTAAGTCGGATTGCATCACCGTTTATGTGGATAATATCAAGATATAGTTTAGTGATGTTGAATTATTTAAAATGCTAGTTAATGATTGTTTCTTCCCACCATGCAACACTTAAAGGAGGGAAACTGCACACTAAAATTACGAAAACTAATTTAAACCCTCCCCTGAAAACTAAACTCTACCCCAGAACTAACTGTAACTCCAACCCCATCTCTAAAACTAACTCTAATGTCAAATCTTCATTTAAGTGTGCGGTTTCCCACTTTTCCTCTTTTAGCTTTCTATTTCTCCCTTCCCACATTCCAAGGACTATCCCCCCTAAACACTTTATAAAAATAATTCTTTTCACACCCCAAAATGATGTATACTGAGTAAACTGTCCCCTACACGGTGAATTTCAATTATTTTGATATGAGTTTTACTTACAAAATCAAGAATTTGCAGATGCGATAGCGGATGGAGTTAACATTTGCAGACGAAGCAGTGGAGGGGGAGCCGTATACCATGACCTTGGCAACTTGAACTTTACATTTTTTAACGAAAAAAGTGAATATAATACAAAGCACAATCTTGGGTTAATTACACAAGGCTTGCAAGAACATTGGCCGAATTTGGATGTTGCAGTCAATAAAAGAGATGATATATTACTGAATGCAAGGTTTGTTATTTATAAATAAACACATTTACCTGCATCATTTAATATATATTTTGTTTTAATTAAATCTATTTACCTACCTGAATGTAACGAATAAGCACACCAAGTTTATCGAAAAGCCCAGCCACCAAACTGGTAATTTTGTCATGGAGCTATGAACTTTATCTTCTTTGTTTGATCCTTCGGATTAAAATGGTCATTCAATAATAATGTATAGAAATTAATAACAATCAAAAAACATTAAAACAGCTAAGACCATGTCCATGTATTGTTAATAACCAAGGATAACATTAGTCATGTCCCATCTGTGTTAAAATATGTATTTAATACTTAACACTTAGCTGTCTTGAAAGTAACTACTGATAAACGTGTTCATTTCATAGCAAAATATCTTGCCGCCGTAAAACTGAAATCCTTTTTTAAGCTACAAAATCTCTGGCACAGCAGCTAGACTTGGTCGTCGAAATTGTTATCACCACTGCACGTTACTGGTTTCAACGAACAAATCAAATCTCATGAAATACCTGTACCCCAATGAGATGAATTTGATAAGTATTGCCACTGAGAGTGTCAGATCATCTGTCATGAATTTAGAAGATGAAGACAGCCGAATAAATTGCGAAAATGTTTCGAAAACAGTTGCACAATTTTACGCCAAGCAGTACATTAATGCAGAACACCATCAAATTGACACCAAAAACAACCATTTTCTGCCAGGAATTGATGAATTGGCAGCGAGTTTATCACAATGGAATTGGGTTTATGGCAAAACACCAAAAATTTACATGTGTATACGACTATTTTCATAGAAACACTTATCAAAGTTATCCGCTTCATATTGAAGTAAAGGGTGGGCTTATTTCAAAGGTTACAGCAGAAGAATACGATGTTCCCTTTTCAACTGATGAATTGATTGGAAAAAGATTTACACTGTAGTCTTGTTATGTATTTCATATTTTCTTTTTTAAGTGCAATTGTTCATTTTTTGAAATTTCAAACAAACATGCTGAACTTTTGCTGTTTATTTTACAACAATTGAATAATAAAGTCAGTTTATTTGAGTAAATATGGCATACAAACCAGGGGTTTCTTATTTTGACTATTACATTCATTAATTTAGTAAATTGTACTCTTTAAAACAAGTTTTTTGTGTACTAAGGCAGGGAATACAGATTAAAGCAAAATCAATATAAATTATGGAAATATTATTAACTTTAAATGCCGTGGGTCTAATCAGTACCAATTTTATGCTAGGCTGTTGGCCTGGTTACTACGTTTTAGCTCCATTCTCAAAAGCTAGATGAAAACAATGTTTAAAATAAGTTGAAGTTTTATTGTTAGTAGCAACAGTTCCTGCCTGAGGATGTTAGTTGCAAAACAAGTACACGATTATGACAATACTACGCAGCAGTCTCACAAAAA
Source organism: Ciona savignyi (assembly GCA_000149265.1). Lineage (NCBI taxonomy): Eukaryota > Metazoa > Chordata > Ascidiacea > Phlebobranchia > Cionidae > Ciona > Ciona savignyi. Next base: position 1,966,479 of record CH001841.1, on the reverse strand, counting down.
AACGGGCACTTAATGGTAGATTTTTAAATTTGTTATTGCAAAAACATGCTGCGGGAAGTGGAAAAACAAGAGATCTTTGGACATTACAAAAGAGAAAATAAAAATTTAGGGCTTGAGAGGATAAATACGTAAGAGCACGCAACTGCCGACTTAGCTCGTCAAAAATAATAATCTTTCCACTAGGGTGTGCATCGGCTCCAGGCGTTTGCACAAGTGGCAAGAATTTCTGAGCACCGGTGGACGAAATAAAACTATATAACTTAATATTTCTATGTACAGAAGTAAAATATAAAAGCGGAAACTTCCGGTGTTTCCAGTGAATATTTTTACAATTTGCTGAGTAAACACTTTGCATTGTTTAGTCGGGAGTTAAATTTACTCAAAATAAGAGAAAAGAATTGTGGGATGAGGCAGTTACATAGCAACCAATAAAATCGACAATTTCGCTTGCAAGTCGAGATTCTGATATATGAAGTTAGTGATTTATTTGAACAAAGGAAAATATAATATATAAGAGACTTGGTCTGATGGGCTAAAGTGTTGAAATTCCATCCATGCCATCTGCAACAAAACGGGATGTTACTTGAATGCATATTAGGATAGGATATTCATGTTTATCCCCGTGAATGGGAAAACCAAGGGGGTTAACACACGGGCAATCGTCAGATCACCTCACGCACATTGTCGGGTTACCAAAGCTATTGCAGTGTGTTGGGTATGAATGATTTACACGTTCCTTTAATTTGGTAGAACACATTGATTCGCTGATTTCAGGCAATGTCCGTATAGTTCCTTGCCCAAGGACACAACGGACTAGCTAGCGACAAGTTTCGAACCTGCAACCTTTCGATTGAAAGGTGACGCACTTAACCGGCGGTATATTGCAGCAAAGAGAAGTAGTTGATCAGCAGGACATTACAGTTAAATCAAAGATGCTTGAGTACTTTTGTTAAAACATTATGGTTCCAAATTTTTTTTATACAGCTCGGTGGGTTAATGCGCTGCCTTTTAGCCAATGGGTGGTTGTGTTCTTAGCAAGGCAATGGACATTGCCTGTACCCAGTGGATTAATGGGTTCTACCAAATTGCATTTTTCTATTTACAGGAATGAAGATGTAGCCAATCCTATAAGGTCTAACCTATGCTACAAGAAAAAAAGTATATTGATGATCTTTAAACACAAAATCCCGATGCCCACCTGCTAATGCATGTTCAGCCACACTCAAACACAACGAGTCCAGTCGAGTGGTTATCTCGTTTGGTGAGTCGTCCTCCATCCCAGCAAACATTCTGCAAAATAATCCCAGAACTTTAATAAACCGGCAGTAATTCTCATTTGAATGCCATTTGGCAG
>CH001841.1:1935663-1956690 GCA_000149265.1 Ciona savignyi | reverse complement strand
TATATGTAGTGAACTAGTATCTAAAAATGATCAATATTACTGTTATGGTTTTATTGTTATATTGGCCAAAAAAGTGAGTAATTTATTATTGCATCATGTCATGTTTTATTTGAAACCGTGTAAGCTTTAAAAGTTTTAAAGGAACAGAAAATTCCTAAGTAGATGAAACAGTTTTAACCGATTATTCATTAAGTCAAATGTGTGGGTGTGAATGTGAGTGAATAAAATTTATGGTGAATGGGACTGTGCTGACATTCTACACTCGTGTGAAGTATTTTCACTCTAAACAAATGTAAATCACAGAATTTACGATACCAATAGAATGACATCACCATCTATGATGTCATTTATCCGGAACAATCCCTAGGGATTACATTCCAAAAACAAACCATTCAAGTCAGCTTAGGTTTCTCTCTAGTTAAAGACGCACGTCAAAATACCCATGTTTAGCCAAACGGGTTCTCACATTAGCGTGAAAATCATGCTGAATAAACAACTCATTGTTGAATTAGAAACTAAGAAAGTGTTTTTAAACAGCATTGATCTTTGAATTGGAAAATATGGCAAAAGTTTTCAAAAAAAAAAAGATTTGGCAATCAAAGATATATATATATATATATAACTTTACTTATCTCTCTATTAATATGTATATTAGTCGATTAACATGTAACCAAGATACTAGTTGTTCTATTTTACTTTTTAAACTTTGTGGTTACAAGTTAATACTCAATAAACAAGCATCCCCTTCAAATGCTGGTACATTCAATTGTGTGATTTTAAGAAAAAGCATTTCTATATATTTCTGCTGAGATGTGAATACAATTTAATAATTCTTTCACCTGTTGGTCCAGTTGATCCGGTGTTAAACCCATCATGGTTTTGTAAGTCATTTTACTAAATAAATCCGCATATTTATGAAGTCGTAGTGTTTTAAGCCAACTACGGACATCTGCAAATTAAATTAAATTGTTTTAAGTAAAAAGTAAACACGTTTAGGGCTTTTTGAAATCTTTGATAACTTAAACTGAGTCATGTATACGGTATTTAGCTGATTAGCTTGTATTAGTAACAAGTTAGAACGTAAGCCGAAAGTTGTTATAATCGAAACTTCTGCTCACTAGTCGGTTGGGTTCTTAAGTAACACATTTTTCACTTAATGAACGTTGCTTAAACCCAATGATTTATGTGTGTGTCCACTGTATTCAACACACTATATTTGCATTGGCAACTAGACCATGTTCAAAAGCCTATGATAAATCTAGTGAGGTGATACAACCTTCAATAGTTTTACAGGTTATTAGAAAATGACCTTAAACAACCATCACAGATTAAACAAACTCTTCAAAAAAGTATAAAGAAAATTGAATAAACACACTGTTTAACGAAGAATTGATTAAACAAACTCTTAAATAAGAGCTTCAACTCACTGTAATAGCTTTGGCAACTGGACCGTGTTCAAAAGCCAGATGATAAACTGGTGATACATCCTCCATTTTCCAACACAGTTTTATATTACAGGTAATCAACAATCTCACGAAAATGGATTCAACGATCTCCTCAACAAGAGATCCAACAACAAACTTCGATCCCAACTCACCTGCCATCCCATCCGCCACCACCTCGTTACTTGGCATCCCAACTTGAGAGGAGGTGTCTAAAGAATTCGATGCTGAAAGTCCTCCGCCTGTCGGCAGGGAATCCTGCTGCCATGATGGGGGTGAAATGGAGTTGTTCCCGTATCCTGAAGGGGGGTGGGGATGAAAAGTTGAAAGTGGCCCAATTTTGTTAAGATTTTTTTTATTTATGCTACTTGACAGAAAAGTTAATAATAAACAATAGTGTTGGTGAAAGATAATAGTACAGTTGAGGTATTACATGGACACATACAGTTAAATGTAAACAATGCACACATTTCAAACATGACAACAGGAATATCCTATCCTATTGTAATGCGGACATTTACACAAAATAAATTGAAAAGAAAATTAAAATATGTCTGTTTCTACAAAATGTCCACGAAAGAAGATACTTGTTTTTAAGTACCCACCAATAAATACATGAACCAATGTTTCGGTGAAACACCACTATCAGTATTGCAGTATATTATTGATAGGCTATGCATCAAAAAAGTTAACAGTTACTTTTACAATACTAAAACATAAATTAATACAATCACAGGAATGTCTTGTCAAGGGCCTTCAAATATTATTTTATTGTGTTACATTACTAGAACTATAACACTTTCTAGAACTATAACAAAAGTAGTTATGGTACAAGCTGAATAAGGAAATAGCATTATCCAACACATTTATGGATACACTCATTTTAAAGGTTAAATCAACACTGCGACAAGTGTTACGTTCCTGTTTGCGCAATGTATTCGGAAGCGTAGTGTTTACTAAGGTAACCAACCTTCAAGGGAATGAGTGGGAGAGCGTGATTCCTCCCATACACTGTTGTGGTTCCAATCACTTAGCCCGTTTGACGGCTGAACCATTTCGAGCGAGTTTGTGTCTGAGAGAACTTCTTAATTAAAACTTTTAGGCATTTTAAGGAATAAAAAAATACAACAACATTTTTAAATTATACTGTCGTGAGCAATAAAGTTATAAAATCTAAAATAAAAAAAATAAAAATACAACAGAAATAACATACTTGATGTAATTTCAGGGGGGATTTCACCAGGGTTAGGAGGAAGTTTTTCTTCTGGAGCGGGAATTCTGTTAAGTCCGGACATCCAAGATGTCAGCAAATTCCTTTCTTTGTTGTCAAAAGCAGGGTGAATCAGTGAATACGACAGCAACTGACGAGACTGTATGTAAAACTGCTTATTTGTATTGAGTTTTTTTATTTTAAAAATGCTGCATATAGTCACTAAATATATAATACAATGGTGAGAGTTTTTAGAGACCACTGTTGTGAATTCCTCTCTTGGTGATACCAAGCAAAATAGGGCATATTAAAATAAACAAAACATCCACCATATAACCAAGCCAAGTTGCAATGCGACATAAGAAACTAATGTATTTGCCTGTCTAACAATGAATTCTATAAACTAGTCTATAAAAACTGTTGAAAACTTGTTAATTTTTAAAGCAAGAATAGTTTACACGTCTGTATTTCGCTCCCACCTCTTCAAGGTAGTCTGACCGTTCCACTGAATGAGCAAGGACAGCTGGTAGTATTTCGAGATACGTGTTCTTTGCGATTTCGTTTCCAGGTCGCAGAAGTGGAAGGTGAACGAGCAAATTATTTATAACTTCTGCTTGTCGAGGCTCATTAAACAAACGGGCTACATATTCTGCAATAGTTCACAAATGAAAACAACAACACACAGGAAACTAATACATGCCGCATTAAAAATTTGGTTTCAAAAAATATAAATAGTCACTAAAGCTAATTTATACTGGCACATACAGAATAAATATTAATGTATTTTGCACATGTTTTGGGTATGGTATGTAGATATCTACTTCCATCTGTTATTGCAGTTGAGCTAAAGACAATGCTTTTCTACGTTTTTACTGGTAAATGGCTAAGTTGGGTTTCTATCGTCGAAAAGATAGTTTAATTGGTAACATGTAAACCAACTTAGTATTTGCATGTCTTTGGTCTAGGAACTTAACATCCATTGCTTCCCACACCCTTATGTTAATTTTATTTAAAAATTCCCAATCTAATGCAAAACATTATGATACCAAACATGACTACAGGTAAGCTGTTTTTTTTTGTCAATTTGGTGCCCATGCTATATTTAATGTCATTTTCCCACCAGAGCTTATAAACAGTGTCTAAAAGGTGGCACCTGCTTCGATAAATGGTTTATTGGTGTCTCCTTGTTAAACTTTGAACAGTGTAATTTATTTTCGTATTGTTATTATTTTGTTTCTGTGCGCCGAACAAATAAATATGTTTGATTGATTTTCAGTGTCAATCTTCTGATGTTGTTTAGGCTTAAATAATAGACACACACAATAATCCACATAAACCCACCAGGGCTATTTGCTTCTTCTTCTATACGAACCAACTCTCCACACTCAGTCAGAAAATGTTCTAAACACCTTGCGAGAAACTTTGCCTGGCATTTCTTAACTCTTTTTAACAACGAGTACAAGGCAACAGTTTGTTCGCATTCGTTCCAGTTCTTAAACCACGTGGCAAGGACTTCAACCTTAATGAAATGGTTTAAATATTTAAATAACACTGTAATCCTAAACTAACCCACACAAATTAGTAATGGTAGTGTACTAAAAAATTGACTCTCTTGGTGAATTATCAATAGTTTAGTGGGACATCGTGTATATATTAATTAGAAAAAAAACATGATTAAAGAAAGTAAAAATTTAGGTTATAGGGGGAAACTAAACACTAAAATGACGAATAGGACATTACAGTTAGTTTTAAATATGGGGTTGGAGAGTTAGTTCTGGGGTTAATATATATCCTAGTCATCTGTTTTTGTGTACGTTTTACCCTAAGCTTACATAATCCAGCCTAGGCTTACAAAAAACTTTTGTGCTACAAAATATTAAGTGTTGGATTATAGCTTACCTGATCGCTAAACAGCATTTTTCAAATTTCTTTTAAATACAAATTGTCCAAAGTTTCTTCGGTGAGTAAAATATAGGGCTAGATTACAAATTAGTTAAGTTTTCCAGATTGATGAAGTGGCCAAACTCTCAAGTGGGCCTGAATACTTTACAATTTACTTAACATTCATTCTGACGAGTAGATGGTCCCAGATGCTTAACATCCTGAAAAATTACAAACAAAAGTGAAAAAATATATTTTATTTTAACAGCTATAACGTCTGGAGAAAACTTTTAAATCGTACTCAGAACCTAAAGTTTACGTAAAACTACAGAACCTCAAACGCAAAGAAAACATAAATTAAAACAGATACGATCAAATCACTTGGTTCATTCATTTGCGTTTTTACAACTAAGATATTTTGGGGTTTAAAGGTAAAAGAAAAATTATAAAGTACTTTTAAAAATAAATTATTTTTATTTTATGCATTTTGTGCGTTTAATTGAGTGGTGTAACCTCTTAAAGTATTAGTCCGATTGAACCCCCATTTTCAACGATAAAATCCGACGATGCATTGCAAATTATAATTATAAACAATCGTATATTTTTTTCGGGCTCAGATTCGAACCCATTACGAGCTCGCTGCCAAGGCCGTTTTTATTGTAAATAATTTAGTATTTGTATCGGTCGCGTTAACCATTCGGCCACACCACCGTACGAAATCGTATATTTAATATTCGATGACTCCGGAAGTTTAATCCCTATTTAAACGAGGCTACTTTAAAATGCAGATATATAGAGGGAACATTGAGGTTAAAAGGACTTAGGCTATACACACTAGAATGCTGATCGAATCTAACTGAAATGACAGCTCTTTCACGGTTTTACACAAATACAAACCCCTATGATTTATTTAAGTGTGACATATCAGGTATAGGATGGGATATTCATGTTTATCTCCGTGGATGGGAAAATCAAGGGGGTTAACACACGGGCAATCGTCAGATCATCTCGCGCCCATCGTCGGGTTACCGGAGCTATTGCAGTATGTTGTATATGATAAACACGTTCCTTCAATTTGGTAGAACCCACCAACCGTTCGATTGAAAGGCGACCCACTTAACCGTTAGACCAACGGGCCGGACAAAACCCGTATATATACGTTTTATTTATTTTTTTTATAAAAGATCTAAAATAAAGTTGCTGGTGGCCTAAATATTATTAATGTAATGGCCCTTTTGACCCCGATGTGTTAGTAAAAGCAGATTTTAAATCAGTTCTGTGTCTTATTTTCGAAATCAAAGTCAAATATTTGATACTGCATGGAGGGCAAAAATCGCAGGCAAAGTTTGAACCTGTATTTAATTAAAACTCTATATGTTTTTTAAGCCAGGAAAACAAAATAAAGCACTGACCCATTGTGTTCGTAAGACAATTATGATTTACCTTCACCTGCACTTAGACATGGTTTAAAAATTAATACTTAAAGTGCAGTTTAATTGTCGGCAAGTGACGTAAAATTAAAATCAGACGAAGTCAAAGGTACATTTTTTCAGCTAACTGATTGAAGTAAAGTCAAGTTTTTGTACCAAACAGTACAAATCAGTTTATTGAGGACACAAACTGCACAAACTAGAGCCCCTCATTTAAAGAGTATAGCGACATAACACTCTTCCGCCCAAACCGCATACAAGTGTGTCCAATTAATTATAAGCAACACATTTTATACAGTATATGGCTGTATTCTTAAAAAGCTATTTTAGCGAGGGTAGCTTTCCAAAAATTTAGCTGGTATGATACAAATTAATATCCATGAAGCCATTTTACTGAAGTCGTTTTTTTATTGCATATGAAATTTAAGGCATAGGTTTTAATTAGGGGAAAAGTGGGTAAAATGGGCCACGTGGGTAAAATGGGCCCCCTCCAATTTTCAATATATTTTGAAGAATAAAAATTTGCTGCAAAAACCAGTGTCAGTATATCAAATTATGGAATCTCCAAACCGAAGTTTGAGCGTGAAATCGACAAACTCAATGTTTTATGTAGCTATTTCGGTTTGAGAAGGTCTGAATCTAAATTTGCAATTTTTGTTTTCTGCTAATAAATAATAGAAAAGATCAAATACTAAAATAAATTTTACTGTAGTTAAATAGAACTATATAGCCTAGACCTACTTTTACTGGTAGAAATAAAACTTCTTTTTTTTAAATTTTTTTATAGAGATTTTAAGTCGTAGGCCTATGTTGGCACCTGTCTAATATGGGCCCCCTGTGTTCATTTGGTAACTAACGGGGCTAGACTTAGCATTAACAGTACTAAAGGGCTAGACTTAGCACTAACAGTCATATTATGTGTTTCACAATAAACTAAACGGGTTTTCTAAATGCTATTAATAACATGAATTGATAGTTATGCTTCCACTAAAGTAGCAAGGTGTTATTGCATTAGTATACTAGTAACTGGGTATTAAATAAAAAGTAATTGCTGTAATCCAAAGTGTTAAATTAAAAAAAAAACTACATCATAAAAAGAAAAGTAATAACATTGTTTATATGGGAAGCGAATATGGATACTGTTATCTGGCGAAATGTTAATGTCGAAAACGGGCCGGGGCCCATTTTAGACTACACCCTTGTCTAAAATGGGCCACTAACGAAATATTTTTCTTTGTTGATAAAATATATTTAACAAAAATTATTAGAAAGTTAACATGTTATGTGTAAAGACTTTGGTATTAGGTGACACCACATGAAAAACTTAAGTCCAGCGGGCTTTATATCAGTAAAAAATCCGATTTGCAACTAAAGGGCCCATTTTACCCACTCTTCCCCTACATATCTCAGTATACGTAATACTATAAAAATTGTCAATAGCGCCATAAGAATAGTTATTTAATATTAATAACTAATCTGTCAATTATTAAAATGTCGTAATATGTATGTGGAAACAAAAAGAAACTGATCCGATCTCTTAATGTAATGATTTCTGATAGTAATTATCTTTGTATACTCTTTAGTCATTATATCTCGATCACCAGATTACCTCGCGCACATGACATTATTACCAGAGGTATTTAAGAGTGTTGTATATAAATAAGACGTTTTCATGTTTAGGATACCCCATTAACTGCTGGGATCAGATAATGTCTGATGACTTACACAAGAATCCAGCCGATTGCAAGAACATAGCAAGGAAGACTGGCATCGATCCCACGTTCGTTCGGTTGCCTGCAAGCTGCTGACGCCGAAGACTATTAAGGTCAATTGTCAGTTTAGACTTTAGGCCTAGATCGTTCTCATAATTTTTTTTTATCAAAACTGTTTTAATGTCGTGAATTAGTTTCTACCTTTTTGTTTAATTCAATAAATCACTGGTGTCAAGCAAAACATTGCCCAAATATAGGGGTCAAGCAAACATCTTGCCCAAATAACCAGTCTTCTCACTATTTTGAGTTTCGAAAGGAAAAATTAGACTTCGAAACCCGACGCATTGCATGCCCAACTAACTTCGATTTGCTAAATGTTATATTTATAATTAAGCTTTAGCAATCTTACTAATACATCGAATTTTACTTAAAATATAAGGAATGTTGATGTAAATAATCTGTAATTTCGATTTTCCACACGGCCCAGTGACTTAGCACAATTTTTGGTTTCGGTGCATGATAGCTAAACGTTAAGCAAACTTATCGCACTATCACGATTCACCAAAAAAAGTGCGTATTTCTCTATAAATAGTCGACCAATACAATGCTTTACATCCAGAACAAGAACGCAGCTCTTAAGAGATGAAACTTGTCACAGCATTCCTTACTTTGGTCACCCTTCTTCATTACGGTAAGTCGTGTAACATATAAGTTAAACTGACGTAGTGGAAATGCTTTGACGTATTGTAAAGTGTTTCATCTTCATTCTAACATTTTAAATTTCTAGGAAGATGCAGCTGTCAGCATGCCACCATGACCAACCGTAATGGGGGAGAATTCAGCAGCCCATTCTACCCGTCCTCATACACTGGGAACCTAATGTGTTCGTATTATATAAAAGCACCTGGGAACCATGTCATTGCCCTCAAATTTACAAACTTTTACACCCAAGGTCTGGTAAATGGTACTCGGACCGACTATATCAAGGTTAGTGGCATTCTTTCGTAAAGTAGTTAGGTTTTGATTCACCTAAACTATGTAGCGCATTATGTATGCTTTTTAGCCATTGATGCATTACACTGATTTTAACAAAGATGTGCAGTTAAACATTGAAGGCTTGAGACCTAACTAAAAATGTTTTTGTTTATTTCTGCAGATTATGGATGGTCGTAAAAATAGCGCAATCGCGCCCAAATATTTTTACGGCAGACGAGATCCGTTCAACATCACATCAAGCACAAATAGACTTCGATTGAGGTTCGTGACGAACGATAGGCACGAGTTTCCGGGCTTTCACGCAACTTATGAATGTGAGTAATCTATTAATACACGCTTTGTGATTTTGTTACAACGTGTAAATATTCGACGGTTTAATTTTTAACACTACCATTTATTGCCTCGGGGTCGCACCATTATTCATGCAAGAAATATTTTGTTTACACCAAAGCGAATCGCGTAGTGGAAACTAGTATTGCGATACTCTGCCGAAGCAAATGTTGTGCGTCAACATTTGTCAAAACCTTAGACAGTGGTTCCGAAACTGCGGCGTATAAACCACTAGCGTTTTCATGTGGTACCTTGTGTTTTTTCTTTACCATTTTTTGGTAGATGTGCTTTTAATTATCTGTTTATTTAAAAATAATCTTGCATTTACGTTTACTTTTTCTGATTGAATTGTTGTTTTTAAGTCTTGCTAACTCTCAATCGCTCATTTCGTTTAATCTACCCCTGCTTGTTCGTAAACTGACACTGTTTAGGGGTTAATTGATAAGGTGTTGCAATTCTTGCAAACCTAAATTGGTTTGAAATGTGGTACACGGGTGGTGCGCGATAAAAAAAAAACGGGACTCTAGAGTGGTACGTAACAAATATGGTATACACTGATCTATTTAAAAAAAATTAAATCGATAAAACACTGCCATTTATTTGTTTAACATATAATCTCTCTTTCTCTCCCTCGGGTTATAGAAATGTTTCGTATTGGACTATAGCCATATAAACTAGCAACATTATGTGAAACATGACTTATAGTTCATTGATTTAAATACAAACAGATATCGCCACCTGTTCTGTTTTCCAATGGCAATATGTAAATATAATGGCAGCTATAACAGGTACGCAGACTAAAGTGACCTGATCATTTTAACCTTGTTTGTTACTCCAAGACCACATGTCAAATTTAGTAAAATTAAAACCACTTGGTAATATTTTATATTGGTGTGTGTTTTCAACTGTTTCCAAGCCGATTTTACGCGGTGATTGTATTATTTTTCAGTCATCAAACTTTCTACTCACTGCAACATGAACGATTTGCCCATAAACGTGACGACGTGCGATGACGTCATAAACGAATATGCCACTACTTGTCGTGCAAATTGCCCAGCCAATTACTCAACCGAAAGCGGAAATGAAACTATTTGGACTTGTTCAGATGGAAATTTCTCGAATAACAAAAACTGTTCCCCGATTGCAGAGCTAGTGCGGCAATGTGAAGACACAGACATGGTAAGTTAAACGTAGCATTTGTCTTAGTAAACCCACACATTCGCTAATACAACGTCGATGATTAGATTTAAAACAGTATGTAGTAGTCTTAAAAACAACACTTTAATCTTAAATTTAATTTTCCCAACATAACTAACTTTTCATATCTTTAAACACTTAACGTCTTTTAAGGTTGTGTGTCATTAAGGTTGTAATACTGCTTTCTAGTTTATTTTTATTAAAAAGTAAAAATTACTAATTTTTTTGACTTTTGCAGCTGGATTGTCCTTACAGCATGAAGGAAATCCTTAAATATTATACGTCTTCCCGTCTTCCGGATGACGAAAGCTTATCGTCCGAGGAAAGAGCACAAGAAGAGGCGGAGCTTAACCGTGTTCCGTCCCCTGTAAATGTCGGTCGGACGGGACCTCGGTTTATGTGTCGGAGAAAATACTGTCGTAAAGTGTTCGTTCCTTATCGGCACTATCCGTTCAAGTGCGGTCGTTGTAGAGGTGAGATTGACAAAATGTGCTTCATATGACGTTAGGAGATAGCATAGGACATTCATGTTTATTCACGTGAATGGGAAAACCAACGGGTTAACACACAATGCAAGGACACAACCCACTCGTTAGCGACCAGTTTCGAAACGACAACCTTTCGGTTGAAAGGTGTCGCACTAAACCGCCAGCCTAATTGGTAGGACAATACGCAAATCAGCCTTTTGAAAGCAGCTGGTATAGTTTGTATGCAGTGTGCGGAATTTGGACTAATCGAATAGAAACAATGCCCATTTAATATATTTATCAGGGATATCACCGTGGTTACTTTTGGGAACCCTATATTACAAATATGGCAACATACATCCCGTGGGCCAGGTCCGGCAAGTAAAGGGATTTGACCGGCCCAGAGACTATATCTAACCATACCCTGTAATTAAGATACTGAATACTATTTACGTAATACTCCGGCCCACCAAGCAATTCATTTCCCCACACCTATGGCCTGCTGACCAGACAAGTTGCCCAGAACTGAGAAATTTAATTTTATTACTGATTTCCAGATTCCTATCGCAGACAAGCTTGTTTCGTATGCCGATACAGAACATTATGTAATGTAAGAAGACGTCTTTCCATATTCTCTTAAAATCTTACAATATTCTTTAAGTGATTATTGATAGACTTTTGGCAACGTCATATGTTTACCTATTTCATTTGTGTATGCTTTGTTAAATGTTTTTCATTGTTAAATGTACCGTCATGACATAACGAATAAACTATATAATATTAAAGATTATAGCCTGTTTTTATAGTGTCCAAAGTTTAAAATATATGCGGCATTGATTGTTACGCTTTAAATTCATTCACTACGATTCACTACCAAATACCTCCAATACAAGAATACAACAAAGAGAAATGCTGCAAAGCTTAAATTGTGCTTCGAAACCAAACAGTGACTGTAAATTAATTTTTCCTGCAAATCAAGTACTGGCACTTCGTACAAAATTGACTTGACGTAAACTATACTTAAGAATCATTTCCGGCCATTCGATCTGGGAGTTTCGGGGTTTTATTTTAGCACTCGCGAAGTACAGCTTTTTTCGCTTCACTAGTTAAAGGAACGCGACAAACCTCAACGATTTTAAAACCGACTGTATTTAAAGTTGTGTTTAGTCAGTGAGTTTGATATTTATATTAAGAAATTGTTGGAAGGTCACTTAAAACGAACAATAAGATGATATTATTCTACATTCTGCTTCTGTTATTTCTCGGCCATTCAGGTAGAATTGTTGATTTTGATAAAATATATATAGAGTTCTATAACATTAATGTTAACAACAGTTGGCAAGCCGGTCGTTAAACTTATTTTATTTAGGCTGACTGATTGATAGCAGAAATGTAGAGGGATAAAAGTCAATCGCAGGACAAGGTTATAACTTGCACTGTAGACGCTGAGGATAGGATAGCCAGGGGGTTAGCACACTGGCAATCGTCAGATCACCTCGCGCCCACCTTCTGGTTACCGGAGCTATTGCACCATTAATCCGCTGGGTTTCGGCAATGTCCGTTAAGTGACTTGCCCAAGAACACAACCAACTAGCTAGCGACTTTCGTAACTAAGGACACATCCGACTAGTTAACGACTTTCGTACCTACACGGCTATTGCTGAAAGGCGACCCACTAAACCACCAGACCAATCTGTCGGACCAGCATATCTTGATGTAAATGGTTTATTAGCTTTAACAAAAACTGTTACAACATCTACATCGTATGTAACACACTGGTGTAGACGAGATAATCTGATATTACTACATCGCCATACCCGTTTTCCTATCCAAGAAGATACCATGATAAATCTAGCCGTAATCCATCTGTTAATAATAATCTACATTCGCCTTCAGGCGACGCATCATGTGACGGACGGGATGGGGCGTTTACCAACCGCGAAGGAGGGAGTTTTAGCACTCCTTTCTACCCCTTTGCTTACGTCAGTAACATGGCTTGCTTCTACTATATTAAAGCTCCACGGAATCACGTGGTGGCCCTCCGATTCACATACTTTCATACGCAAGGCCTCGACAGCGAAGGCGAGATGACTGACTACTTAACGGTATGGTGCTGTATCTAAGTGATTATTGGTACAAATACGAGAAATGCTGCGATTTCTATTGTGTTTTTTTCGCAACACAGACGCAAGATAGTAATGTCTTTGTAAAAACGTACGGTTTATATATACAGACTTATATACAAAAACAGTCTTAGCCCAGACCCCTTCATGCAGTGATGGGGTTTAAAAGGTTCGCATGGGTTCGGTCGAACCCGTTCTTGGAACGTCGGGATAATCACGGATTCGATTCCTGCTTTTTACAGACATTATACATTTTAGGGAACCAGTTGTTACTAAGTACGATACAAAAGAGAACCTGTTTTAAAATTTTAAATCCTATCACTGCCTTCATGGTTTCGAAACATAGACCCGTAAAAAAATGAAAACTACAATAACAGTCACTGCGATTTGACAACAATTTAATTTCGATTATCACGACAAGTGCCTTTTAGATTATAGACGGACGTAAAAACAGCAACAAGAGGCAGCAATTTTTTGGAAACTTGGGTTCGTTTGAATACACATCTTCGGGAAATCGGGTTAATCTGCAAATGATAACAGACGACAGAGAAAATTACCCTGGGTTTAATGTTGAATACCAATGTAAGTCATTTTTTATTTAAATTAAATAATGTTTTAAATTCGAAATATAGGTATATTTGGAAAAAAAGAAAATATTTTATCATTTTAATGAAATTTTTAAAGCAATGCAAAATTGCAATATTTTTAGTTGGTGAATATAGTGTAAGTGTGATACGTAAAGTAGTGTAGTAGCCGCCGGCTCTTTTTTTAGTTATCAATCTGGCAACACACTGCAAAAGGACCACCATCAAAGATGTTGTGACGTCATGTACGGGAGCCATTAATGACTACGTAACGGCATGCCAAGTGCGATGCCGTGAAAACTTCGAAGCTTCGGTAGGTACCGACACCCGTTGGCGATGTGCCGGAGGAGGCCAGTTCACTCAAAACGAGAAATGCTACGCACAAGCAGCGCTAGTGCAAGAGTGCGAGGACACGGACATGGTGAGGATTATAGTCAAACAACCGATTTTCGCTAAAGCGTAAAAACGTGCAGGTGGATTGTCCCTACACCATAGACGAAATCGTTGATTTTTATCGGAACAATCGTTTGCCGGATGACACAAGTGCTTCGAGCAATGAAATCGCGGACGAGGAGGCAGTCCTTAATACTGTTAACTCTCCTCTTAACTTAGGCCGGTCCCCCGGGTCTCCTGCTTACGTATGTAGATCCATTTACTGTAGGCAGCCCTACCGGTTCAAATGTGGAAGATGTAGAGGTAAAATTAACTTTCAGTCATTTATAAAGAACACATAAAATTTAATCAAATTTCCATGTGCAAGAAAATTAATATTTTCAAATTATATGTATTTTAATAAGAAACATTAATAAACTCATCTTATTAAAGGAAAAAACAAAAGACTTGCGTGCATCACCTGCAGATACAGAACCAGATGCGGAAGTCCCCCACCTCCTTCCATATTTTCCTAAATATTGGCTAAGTATGTGACAACCAGAAGGAAATCGACTTTATTTAAACAAACAGTTTGTTGAATTGTATAATTAATGTGTTTATTAACAACATATATCAAATATACTAACCAACATGAAAATATGTGTTCCTTTAAGACATTACATGATAAAAAAGTACATACTTTAAATTAAAAAATTGCAACAACGATGTGAAAAAAATTGTTTAAAGGTAGGCCTATTATCAAAATTTCTTGATCATCTTAGAAAGGTATAGAAATTCTAAACATCAGTCTCTTTCTTTTGCGCTGGCGCGGGTCAGTGCATAAAGCAGCCACATTAATTGTATTGCAATACCAGCCAAACTAGCTGCTATTACACCAATCAACCAATCAGGAGTAGAACAGTGTAATTTTGGACATGTGGTGTCTGGAATATGAGTAATGTCGTTTGGTCTCGTTGTGACATCATATCCGGGACTGTTGATTCTCGTGAAAATGTAAGGTGCGGCCTATAAAGAAAACGTTTATTTTTTCTGTTATGACGGTATGTTTAGATGTACACGTAGCCCACTGATAGGAGACTTGATGTATGTGAATATAATTTGTGTTGTCGAAATAGCCCCATTCAATAATAGGATAGGATATGATATTCATCTTTATCAATCGTCAGATCACCTCGCGCCCATCATCGGGTTACCGGAGCTATTGCAGTGTGTTGTATATGATAGACACGTTCCTTCAATTTTGTAGAACCCATTAATCCGCTGGGTTCTTTACCTATAGTAACTATGATGAGATCCCTACGTTGTTTTTGAACTTCACGAGTCCACAAGGTTAAAGAATCAACTCAAAATCGACGTACAAATTCCGCATAATAAAGCGGATTTAACTCTTAAAAACATTAAAAGTTCTCCATAAAAAAACGATATATATGCACGATTAATTTTGTGCTTTAAATACACGAACTCAAATCGGTATTCTAGAAATATATCTGAGAGCATACCGCGGTTGGACACTTGATGTCGCTAACACCCCATGTCGTTTTTTTCTTTCCCTCCGGTTCCAGCTGCGGTGAAAAAGTGGGCAACAATGAATCTCCGCCTAATTGAACTATGGTACCAACACAGCACATATATATATATATGTATGTGTAGATTTTAAAATTTCATTAATTACATGTAGGCTGTATTAGGGAATGATAAATGTCCATTTCTGTTACTTCCCCACATAAACAAAATGACCACCGGTTAGTCTGGCGGTTTAGTGCGACGCCTTTCAACCGAAAGGTTGCAGTTTCGAAACTGGTCGCTAGTTAGTCGGTTGTGGCCTTGGGTAAGGCACTAAACGGACATTGCCCGAAAGTAGCGAATTAACAGGTTCTACCAAATTGAAGGAACGTATCTATCATACACAGCACACTGTAATTGCTCCGGTAACCCGACAATGGGCGCGAGGCGATCTGACGATTTCCCGTGTGTTAACCCCCTTGGTTTTTCCATTTACGGGGATAAACATGAATATCCTATCCTATATCATATCCTCCCTACCATGTTGTTCCAGTAAATTTAAAGCGCCGAGTGCGTGTCCTTTCGAACTGAAATGGAAGCAATCTGGAGCAAAGAAGGTCGCGTCTACCTGGCCGTCCTTGTGAAAAACAAAATATGAATAGCCAGTTGTATAGCCTACTTATTTAAGTTAACGCAATGAATTCTTAAAATCGTGCAGTGTTATTCTTTTGTCGAAATACGGTGCGATTGTTAGACCCAATTCGAATAATACTTATCATAGACTATCTGCTTGAAGAAAGAAAGAAATGTTTCTTCACCACCATTTAATTAATAGAGCCATGTGGTTCGGTCGTGTGGCCGAATGGTTAACGCGACCGACACATATAAGGATTACAATATAAAAAAACGGTCTTGGTGACGAGCCCATTGCTAGTTCGAAACCTAACCCGAAAAAAAAAAAAAAAAAAAAAAACAGTCATATGTGGTGCATACTTCTGTATGGGGCAGCACGGTATCTTGAAAGAAAGGTTGCACCACAACCGTGAAGTTGGGATTGGTGTCATATCGTCCGCTTGACACAAGTTCATTGATCAAATCCTGTATAACAGCTTGTGTTATCATTCCAGATACCATACAATATATTCCGTGCTATCTGTATTGCGTAAGTTTATTAGTCTTATTAAAAATATTAAACCATGTAGGGTCTACATATTCAACTTTTATTTTAGGAAATGCCGATCGGCAAAATAGTTTTGTCGATTGGCTACAAAAAAGATTAGCGGATCGGCGAAATAGTTTTCCCGATTTGAAAACATTTTTGTCGATTTGCAAAAGAGTTTTGTCGATTGGCTACAAAAAAGATTTGCCGATCGGCAAAAGAGTTTTGCCGATTTGAAAACATTTTTGTCGATTTGAAAATATTTTTGTCGATTATGAAATAGTTTTGTAGACTGAAATAAAATTTCAGTATTGCCCTTATGGGCCACCGTAAGATATATCACTCGGAATACTTTTACAGGTATTGGCGCCAAAAATCATGTTGGCGTGGCGTGCTTACACTTCCTTTCATTTATGTCAGTATTTTTGATACTTTAAGCTTTATATTTCAAAGTTTTAATTGAAAATGATGCTCTTTTGTGGTTGCGCAAATTCGTATTGCTGGCGTATTGCAAAATTTAGGTAAAAAAAATGTGGGCGCAATAATCCGGCGTAAAGAAAACGAACTTTCCAACAGGGAGGTGAATACCACTGTGTTTTCAGTGGGTGTCTGGACCCTTTACGCGCTTACCTGATATTTCTGGTTGATTTCCTTAATCTCGTCTTGTATTGTGCTGTTTGATAATACCACATGTGGACAAGCCAATCTCTGTGCCAATTTGCAGATTCGCGATGTACCAAACCCATCGGAGACTTGGGGAAGCAGGTATATCTCCATAATCTGAATTATTTGGACGATTGCGCGCGGGACCTATATAAAATATACAGGTTATTGGGACAGCAGCTTTGTGAGTTAGGTTTTAAATCAAATAATCGTATTTATTTAAAACAGCTGTGATTTAGACCATTAGCATTTACCAAAGCTAAGTTAATTTGCTTAAAAAATAATTATTAAAAAATGCCTCGACCCGGGATTGAACCAGGGACCTTTAGATCTTCAGTCTAACGCTCTCCCGACTGAGCTATCGAGGCGCGCGATGTAAGCTGCACTAGTTTGGGTAGTAATCTAAGATAAGGTGTACTTTATATAGATTAATCATTTATGAAATTTAGATAACACAAATGCTATCAGACCAATTAAGTTTGATATAAAACAGCTTGTAACGATTTACACGATTTGTTTATTAATCTTACCTGTCAAAATATATTTTAACTCGAAAATGACAGGAAAATTATAGAAAAATGGAAAAAATACGTAAACTTATAAACCGTTCACAACGGGACAACTAAAAACACTATCTAAAGAGAACCCAAGTTTCAAATTACGATTGCAGAAAAGGGCAAACTTTGAGACGTGCAAAATGATGCACTTATATATATATTGTAATGCCGTTGATTGAATTTACGAACTAATACATTTATTTGCTTCCTTTAGCCGAAAGGTTGCAGGTACAAAACTGGTCGCTAGCTAGTCGGTTGTGTTCTTCGGCAAGACACTTAACGGAGATTGCCTGAATCCAGCGGATTATTAGGTTCTACCAAATTGAAGGAACATGTGAATCGTACACAACACGTTGCAAAATAGCTCCGGTACCCCAAAAGTCGGCGCGAGGTAATCTGACGATTGCCCGTGCGTTAACCCCCTTGGTTTTCCATTTCACTGGGATAAACATGAATTTCCTTTCTTATTCCTTGTTATACTTAATATATATTAAAAAGAAAGCAGGAAAACCAACAAAATTACATCTACTAAATAACAAATAAATTAAACCGGAAAACTTGTTTTAAAGCTGGCAGATAGGAATCATTGATTATTGCCTACCTCCGCATGTAATATGTCAAGACCTTCCTTTACATTGTCCCTGTATGTTTCTGCAGAAGCTCCAATAGGGTCACGGTCTAATGCACACAGGTCGTTCCCTCCGATAAACATTGAGATTACTTTCCAGTCGTTTTCGAAATTTGTTCTCTGACGAAGTTGTATTTACTTTGTGCGTTAATTTAATGAAATGCAATTTACCGGGTCATTTTTCATCCGATTTACGAGATCACGCGCTTGATCAGGCATGTCCCTGAAAAATAAATCAAGTTTACATAACATTGTCGTTAATAGGCTTAAGTAAACTCATAAAAGAATAACATAGTATTGCAAACACTGCACAGAAGCTTTTATCACATGGACTGTGCCTGTATGCAGGTAGGCCATTAGGTTTTAGGTATTATCAGGCCCACAATAATAATCTATATGGCGAATTACTTGGCTCGTGCTCCAGGCACAGCGACGTTAAACCAATCTTCTTCACGGGTTTGAAATCCTACTCCATTTCCAAGGCCATATCCCTTAACTTTGGGATTGAATTTTCTGAGAATATCTGCACAAGTAAAATAAAATCTTCAATACAGTATTATCGGATAGTCTGCCCACTGTTAACTAAACGTTTTTTTTTTGAATATACGAATCGCATTATAAAGCAGTCATGTTACCGGAGTTATTACACTATGTTATGCATTTTGGAGACCCAACTGCCGTAAGCGAATTCACAGAAAAGACGGATTAATATATTTACTTGTTAGTTAATGTTAGAACTCAATAAAACTGTAACTGCATTGCTAGAAGGACAGGAGGACATTCATGTTTTCCCCCGTGAATGGGAAAACCAAGGAGGTTAACACACGGGCAATCGTCAGATTACCTCGCGCTCGTCGTCGAGTTACCGGAGTTATTGCAGTGTGTAGTATATGATAGACACGTTCCTTTAATTTGGTAGAACTCATTAATCCGCTGGGTTCGGGCAATGTCCGTTAAGTTCCTTGCCCAAGGAAACAGCCGACTAGCTTGCGACCAGTTTGGAAACTTTAACATCGGTTGAAGGGCGTCGCACTAAACCACCAGACTAAGCGGTCGGACAAAGACTTAAACTAGACTTAAACATCGATTGTAATTTACACAATACCGCGAATTGGACTATAGTGAATATAAACTTACTCGTGATTGTAATTGATGTGTTTAATGTCTCCTCCCCTCCTGACGTCCACGAAATTCCTCGATATTGAATTGCGATTCCAGCAATAGTGTTAGCGCCAGCTCCTGTAGCCGCCTATCATGTACATTTTAGACCGAATCAACACACACAAGCGCGGGTGTGCTAACAAACTAAGAACTACTTTCAAGATATATAAGCCGACCTACCGTTATAGAATCTCCCATTGCGCCAACAACATCAATATCTTGTGGTCGAAGCGAATGTACTGCAAACACATCGTATTTATTCCTGTCGTCTAGTTTATGTTGTAGCCCATCTATTAGCCCTGGGGTTGTGGAATCAAAACCAGCAACATTTGGTACAGTAGGCTATTTAAGGTAAAACGTTGCCTAAGCAGGAGAATAAACCTTTGGTTCGTCCAGTCGGGCTGTCAATGTGACAAAGTGCGTCTAACCGATTGCAGAAAATTCATAAGTTATTCAACGAAATATCGCGTTTTAACAACTACTAGCGTTATTACATCCGGGTGGATAAATGTAAGAAGCTTACCTCATGTTCGATAAATCAGTAGCCTACTTAAATCAGTTGAAATGTTTTAATCGTATACAAAACGGTAAACCCTCCAAAATACAAAAATAGGTTCTCGGACGGTTACCATTGTCTCAAAACACTTCTTTGACCACTATCTACATCTACAGAGATAATCAGATCCTATTCACTAGTATATATTTTATTCTTTCCTGTCCGAAGTTTCTTACCTGGGGATTTCCCATGAGGTAAAGCATAGTGAAGAGGGAAATAAGGTTTATCCCCTTGAATGGAAAGAAATGCAAGGCAACAGTGTTCTACGGATAACCGTCATATCTCACACAGCGCCGAGTTACCCGAACTATAGCAATATGTTGTATATTTTTGAGACGTTTCTTACACAATAATCAACTGGTGCCCGACAATGCTTTGCTTAGTAGCCTACTTTGCCAAAGGACACAAACGACTGGCTAGTGATCAGTTTCGATTCTACAACCCTTTGACTGAAAAGTGAAACTCTATTCTACCAAGTTTTACAAGGGTGTAGGTTGTAGACTTAGGCTTACTTACTCATATTTTAGAAATAGTAAGACTACAAAAGAAAAGAATATTTCAATTTACACTTTGTTTTTTAGAACAAATAATCTCGGGGTAAAGATTATGTTTCTAGTTTTGTTTTATATGTTTCACTGTTAATTTTATGAACTGTATTGCTTGTTTTTCATTGTCTATAATAATTCAAACAATCTTACCTGTTTTCATATCTGTTTGTGATTCAAAAGAGATATTAAAGAAATCCAAACCAGTTTTTTGGTAAACAGAGATCTCCGGCTCCTACAGTATAGTTGAAACTTATTAACGTTTTGCAAGGGGGATTAATTTTAGATTAAAAGTGCAACTAAATAGCTTAGTGGTTTAATGCATCGGGGCAAAACTTAAAGAAGGGAAGGTGGCCAGTATGGAAAGTACGGCAGCTGCACACTCGAGTTTTTTTTCCCTGCGTCTTTTGCACACTTGGGTAATTTCACACACGCTCGCGAGCTGGCAGTATAAACATCGTATAATTTCCACACAAAACTTGTAAACCTA
>CH001841.1:1900095-1931974 GCA_000149265.1 Ciona savignyi | reverse complement strand
ATAACATTAATGTTAACAACAGTTGGCAAGCCGGTCGTTAAACTTATTTTATTTAGGCTGACTGATTGATAGCAGAAATGTAGAGGGATAAAAGTCAATCGCAGGACAAGGTTATAACTTGCACTGTAGACGCTGAGGATAGGATAGCCAGGGGGTTAGCACACTGGCAATCGTCAGATCACCTCGCGCCCACCTTCTGGTTACCGGAGCTATTGCACCATTAATCCGCTGGGTTTCGGCAATGTCCGTTAAGTGACTTGCCCAAGAACACAACCAACTAGCTAGCGACTTTCGTAACTAAGGACACATCCGACTAGTTAACGACTTTCGTACCTACACGGCTATTGCTGAAAGGCGACCCACTAAACCACCAGACCAATCTGTCGGACCAGCATATCTTGATGTAAATGGTTTATTAGCTTTAACAAAAACTGTTACAACATCTACATCGTATGTAACACACTGGTGTAGACGAGATAATCTGATATTACTACATCGCCATACCCGTTTTCCTATCCAAGAAGATACCATGATAAATCTAGCCGTAATCCATCTGTTAATAATAATCTACATTCGCCTTCAGGCGACGCATCATGTGACGGACGGGATGGGGCGTTTACCAACCGCGAAGGAGGGAGTTTCAGCACTCCTTTCTACCCCTTTGCTTACGTCAGTAACATGGCTTGCTTCTACTATGTGAAGGCACCACGGAATCACGTGGTGGCCCTCCGATTCACATACTTTCATACGCAAGGCCTCGACAGCGAAGGCGAGATGACTGACTACCTAACGGTATGGTGCTGTATCTAAGTGATTATTGGTACAAATACGAGAAGTGCTGCGATTTCTATTGTGTTCTTTTCGCAACACATACGCAAGATAGAAATGTCTGCTTTGTAAAAAAAACGTACGCTATATATACAGACTTATAAATACAAAAACGGTCTTAGCCCAGACCCCTTAATGCAGTGATGGGATTCAAAAGGTTCGCATGGGTCCGTTCTTGGAACGTCGGAATAATCACCGATCCGATTCCTGCTTTTTTACAGACATTAGACTTTTTAGGAAACCTGTATTTACAAAGTAGATACAAAAGAGAACATTTTGAATCCCATCACTGTCTTTATGGTTTTGAAACTTAGATTGGTAAAAATTAAAACTACAATAACAGTCACTGCGATTTGACAACAATTTAATTTTGATTATTACGACAAGTACCTTTTAGATTATTGACGGACGTAAAAACAGCAACAAGAGACAGCAATTTTTTGGGGACTTGGGTTCGTTTGAATACACATCTTCGGGAAATCGGGTTAATCTGCAAATGATAACAGACGACAGAGAAAATTATCCTGGGTTTAATGTTGAATACCAATGTAAGTCATTTTTTATTCCAATTAAATAATGTTTTAAATTCGAAATATAGGTATATTTGGAAAAAAAGAAAATATTTTATCATTTTAATGAAATTTTTAAAGCAATGCAAAATTGCAATATTTTTAGTTGGTGAATATAGTGTAAGTATGATGCGTAAAGTAGTGTAGTAGCCGCCGGCTCTTTTTCAGTTATCAATCTGGCAACACACTGCAAACGGACCACCATCAAAGATGTTGTGACGTCATGTACGGGAGCCATTAACGACTACGTAACGGCATGCCAAGTGCGATGCCGTGAAAACTTCGAAGCTTCAGTGGGTGCCGACACCCGTTGGCGATGTACAGGAGGAGGCCAGTTCACTCAAAACGAGAAATGCTACGCACAAGCAGCGCTAGTGCAAGAGTGCGAGGACACGGACATGGTGAGAATTATAGTCAAACAACCTATTTTCGCTAAAGCGTACAAACGTGCAGGTGGATTGTCCCTACACCATAGACGAAATCGTTGATTTTTATCGGAACAATCGTTTGCCGGATGACACAAGTGCTTCGAGCAATGAAATCGCGGACGAGGAGGCAGTCCTCAATACTGTTAACTCTCCTCTCAACTTAGGCCGGTCTCCCGGTTCTCCTGCGTACGTTTGTAGATCCATTTACTGTAGGCAGCCTTACCGGTTCAAATGCGGAAGATGTAGAGGTAAAATTAACTTTCAGTCATTTATAAAGATCACATAAAATTTGATCAAATTTTTATGTGCAAGAAAATAAATATTTTAAAACTATATGTATTTTAATAAGAAAGATTAATAAACTCGTTTTATTAAAGGAAAAAACAAAAGACTTGCGTGCATCACCTGCAGATACAGTACCAGATGCGGAAGTCCCCCACCGCCTTCCATATTTGCCTAAATACTGGCTAAGTATGTGACAACCAGAAGGAAATCAACTTTATTTAAAGAAACAGTTTGTTGAATTGTATAATTAATGTGTTTATAAACAACATATATCAAATATACTAACCAACATGAAAATATGTGTTCCTTTTAAGACATTACATGATAAAAAGTACATACTTTAAATTAAAAAATTGCAACAACGATGTGAAAAAAATTGTTTAAAGGTAGGCCTATTATCAAAATTTCTTGATCATCTTAAAAAATATAGAAATTGTAAACATCAGTCACTTTCTTTTACGCTGGCGCGGGTAAGAGCATAAAGCAGCCACATTAATTGTATTGCAATACCAGCCAAACTAGCTGCTATTACACCAATCAACCAATCAGGAGTAGAACAGTGTAATTTTGGACATGTGGTGTCTGGAATATGAGTAATGTCGTTCGGTCTCGTTGTGACATCATATCCGGGACTGTTAATTCTCGTGAAAATGTAAGGTGCGGCCTATAAAGAAAACGTTTATTTTTTCTGTTATGACGGTATGTTTAGATGTACACGTAGCCCACTGATAGGAGACTTGATGTATGTGAATATAATTTGTGTTGTCGAAATAGTCAACACAAAAACTATTCGTCGAAACTATTCAATAATAGGATAGGATATTCATCTTTATCAATCGTCAGATCACCTCGCGCCCATCGTCGGGTTACCGGAGCTATTGCAGTGTGTTGTATATGATAGACACGTTCCTTCAATTTTGTAGAACCCATTAATCCGCTGGGTTCTTTACCTATAGTAACTATGATGAGATCCCTACGTTGTTTTTGAACTTCACGAGTCCACAAGGTTAAAGAATCAACTCAAAATCGACGTACAAATTCCACATAATAAAGCGGGTTTAACTATTAAAAACATTAAAGGTTCTCCATAAAAAAAACGATATAAATACACGATTAATTTTGTGCTTTAAATACACGAAACAAATCGGCATTCCAGAAAAATATCTGAAAGCTTACCGCGGTTGGACACTTGATGTCGCTAACACCCCATGTCGTTTTTTTCTTTCCCTCCGGTTCCAGCTGCGGTGAAAAAGTGGGCAATAATAAATCTCCGCTTAATTGAACTATGATACCAACACATCACTTATATATATGTATGTGTAGATCTTAAAATTTTATTAATTACATGTAGGCTGTATTAGGGAATGATAAATGTGCATTTGTGTTACTTCCCCACATAAACAAAATTACCACCGGTTAGTCTGGCGGTTGAGTGCGACGCCTTTCAACCGAAAGGTTGCAGATTCGAAACTGGTTGCTAGCTAGTCGGTTATGTCCTTGGGCAAGGCACTAAACGGACATTGCCCGAACGCAGCGGATTAATAGGTTCTACCAGATGAAAGGAACGTATCTATATCATACACAGCATACAGTAATTGCTCCGGTAACCCGACAATGGGCGCGAGGCGATCTGACGATCGCCCGTGTGTTAACCCCCTTGGTTTTCCCATTTACGGGGATAAACATGTATATCCTATCCTATGTAATATCCTCCTACCATGTTGTTCCATAAATTTAAAGCGCCGAGTGCGTGTCCTTTCGAACTGAAATGGAAGCAATCTGGAGCAAAGAAGGTCGCGTCTACCTGGCCGTCCTTGTGAAAAACAAAATATTGACAGCCAGTTGTATTTAGCCTAGTTGTATAAGTTAACGAATATAGTTGTTAAAATTGTGCAGTGTTATTCTATTGTCGAAATACTGTGCGATTGTTAGACCCAATACGAATGATACTTATCACAGACTGATTAAGGGAAGAATGTACTGTTTCTTTACCAGCATTTAATTAACAGAGCCATGTGGTTCGGGCGTAAGGCCGAATGGTTAACGCGAGCGATACATATAACGACTAAAAAACGGTCCTAGTGCTGACGAGCCTATCATGGGTTCGAAACTTAAATCAATAAAAACCAGAGCCATATGTGGTGCATACTTCTGTATGGGGCAGCACGGTATCTTGAAAGAAAGGTTGCACCACAACCGTGAAGTTGGGATTGGTGTCATATCGTCCGCTTGACACAAGTTCATTGATCAAATCCTGTATAACAGCTTGTGTTATCATTCCAGATACCATACAATATATTCCGTGATATTGCGTAAGTTTATTAGTCTTATTAAAAATATTAAACCATGTAGGGTCTACATATATATTCAACTTTTATTTTAGGAAATGCCGATCGGCAAAATAGTTTTGTCGATTGGCTACAAAAAAGATTTGCGGATCGGCGAAATAGTTTTCCCGATTTGAAAACATTTTTGTCGATTTGCAAAAGAGTTTTGTCGATTGGCTACAAAAAAAGATTTGCCGATCGGCAAAAGAGTTTTGCCGATTTGAAAACATTTTTGTCGATTTGAAAATATTTTTGTCGATTTAAAAATATTTTTGTCGATTATGAAATAGTTTTGTAGACTGAAATAAAATTTCCGTATTGCCCTTATGGGCCACCGTAAGATATATCACTCGGAATACTTTTACAGGTATTGGCGCCAAAAATCATGTTGGCGTGGCGTGCTTACACTTCCTTTCATTTATGTCAGTATTTTTGATACTTTAAGCTTTATATTTCAAAGTTTTAATTGAAAATGATGCTTTTTTGTGGTTGCGCAAATTAGTATTGCTGGCGTATTGCAAAATTTAGGTAAAAAAATGGTGACCAGTCAACTGAACCCCTTACAACTGAACCCCTTACAACTGAACCCCTACAACTGAACCCTTTACAAGTGAACCCCTACAATTAAGCCCCTTACAACTGAACTCCTTTTAACTAAACCCCTTTAAACTGAACCCCTTTACAACTGAACCCAGTTCAATTGAACCTCTTTACAACTGAACCCCTTTTTCAGTTAAAAGGGTTCTGTTAAAAGGGGTTCAGTTGTAAAGGGGTTCAGTTGTAGGGGTTCAGTTGTAAGGGGTTCAGTTGTAAGGGGTTCAGTTGTCATGGAACCAAAAAAATGTAGGCGCGATAATCCGGCGTAAAGAAAACGAACTTTCCAACAGGGAGGTGAATACCACTGTGTTTTCAGTGGGTGTCTGGACCCTTTACGCGCTTACCTGATATTTCTGGTTGATTTCCTTAATCTCGTCTTGTATTGTGCTGTTTGATAATACCACATGTGGACAAGCCAATCTCTGTGCCAATTTGCAGATTCGCGATGTACCAAACCCATCGGAGACTTGGGGAAGCAGGTATATCTCCATAATCTGAATTATTTGGACGATTGCGCGCGGGACCTATATAAAATATACAGGTTAATGGGACAGCAGCTTTGTGAGTTAGGTTTTAAATCAAATAATCGTATTTATTTAAAACAGCTGTGATTTAGACCATTAGCATTTACCAAAGCTAAGTTAATTTGCTTAAAAAATATTTATTAAAAAATGCCTCGACCCGGGATTGAACCAGGGACCTTTAGATCTTCAGTCTAACGCTCTCCCGACTGAGCTATCGAGGCGCGCAACGTAAGCTGCACTAGTTTGGGTAGTAATCTAAGATAAGGTGGACTTTATATAGATTAATCATTTATGAAATTTAGATAACACTAACGCAAACAGACCAAATAAGTGAGACACAAAACACCTTGTAACGATTTACCAAATTTGTTTATTAACCTTACTTGTCAAATATATTTTAACTCGAAAATGATCAAAAGACCACAGAAAACTGGAAAAATACGTAATAAACTTATAAACCGTTTACAACGGGACAATTAAAACACGATCTAAAGAGAAACCAAGTTTCAAATTATGATTGTAGAAAAGGTCAAACTTTAAGACGTAAAAATAATGCACTTAGAGCTTTTGTAATGACGTTGATTAAATTTACGAACTAATCGATTTATTTGCTTCCTTTAGCCGAAGGGTTGCAGGTTTCGCAGCTGGTCACTAGTGAGTCGGTTGTGTCCTTGTTCAAGACACTTAACGGAGATTGGCTGAATCCAGCGGATTAATGGGTTCTACTAAATTGAAAGAACGTGTGAAACGTACACAACGTACTGCAATAGCTCCGGTAATCCGACGATAAGCGCGAGGTGATCTGACGATTTCCCGAGTGTTAACCCCCTTGGTTTTCCCATTCACTGGGATAAACATGAATTTCCTATCCTATCCTATATAATTCCTCGTTATACTTAAAAAGATTAGCAAGAATGTGTATTAAAAAAAGGCAGGAAAACCGACAAAATTACATCTACTAAATAACAAAGAAGTTAAATCGGAAAATATGTTTTAAAGCTGGCAGATAGGAATCAATTATTATTGCCTACCTCCGCATGTAAAATGTCAAGACCTTCCTTTACATTGTCCCTGTATGTTTCTGCGGAAGCTCCAATGGGGTCACGGTCTAATGCACACAGGTCGTTCCCTCCGATAAACATTGAGATTACTTTCCAGTCGTTTTCGAAATTTGTTCTCTGACGAAGCTGTATTTACTTTATGCGTTTATTTAATAAAATACAATTTACCGAGTCATTTTTCATCCGATTTACGAGATCACGCGCTTGATCGGGCATGTCCCTGAAAAATAAATCAAATTTACATAACAGTGCCGCTAATAGGCTTAAGTAAACTAATAAAATAATAACATAGTCTTGCAAAGACTGCACACAAGCTTTAATCACATGGGCTGTGCTCGTATACGTTTAGGCTGTTAGTTTTTTAGGTATTATCAGGCCCACAATGATAATCTATACGGCGACTTACTTGGCTCGTGCTCCAGGCACAGCGACGTTAAACCAATCTTCTTCACGGGTTTGAAATCCTACTCCATTTCCAAGGCCATATCCCTTAACTTTGGGATTGAATTTTCTGAGAATATCTGCATAAGTAAAATAAAATCTTCAATACAGTATTATCGGATAGTCTACCCACTGTTAACTAAACGTGTTTTGGACTGCTAATCGCATTATAAAGTAGTCATATTACCGGAGGTGTTACATTATGTTATGCATGTTGAAAACTAACACAGTACACTAAGCGGCTTCATAGCGAGACAAGTACACTAAGCGGCTTCATAGCGGACAGGGGGACATTCATGTTTATTCCCGTGAATGGGAAAAACCCAAGGAGGTTAACACACGGGGAAATTGTTCACACGTTCCTTCAATTTCGTAGCACCCATTAATCCGCTGGGTTCAGGCAATGTCCGTTAAGTGTCTTGCCCAAGGAAACAGACGGCTAGCTTGCGACCAGTTTCGAACCTTTCACCTTTTCGGTTGAACGGCGTCGCACTAAACCACCGGACTATCCGGTCGGACAAAGACTTAAACTAGTGCGGTCGTGTGGCCGAATGGTTAACCCGGCCAATACATAACACCGACTCTTCTACAAACAAAACGGTCCTGGTAACAAGCTTTAAGCTTTAATCGTAGGTTTAAAACTCGCTAAAATAAAGACTTAAACCAGACTTACCCCGCCTAGGAACTATAGTGTATATAAACTCACTGGTGATTGTAATTGATGTGTTTAAAGTCTCCTCCCCTCCTGACGTCCACGAAATTCCTCGATATTGAATTGCGATTCCAGCAATAGTGTTAGCGCCAGCTCCTGTAGCCGCCTATCATGTACGTTTTAAACCGAATCAACACACACAAGCGCGGGTGTGCTAACAGACTAAGAGCTACTTTCAAGATATATAAGCCGACCTACCGTTATAGAATCTCCCATTGCGCCAACAACATCAATATCTTGTGGTCGAAGCGAATGCACTACAAACATGCAGTATTTAGTCCAGTCGTCTAGTTTATGTTGTATCCCATCTATTAGCCCCGGGTTGTGGAATCGAATCCAACCGCATTTGTTACAGTAGGCTATTTAAGATAAAACAGGAGAAAAAACCTTAGGTGCGTCCAGTAGGGCTGTCAATGTGACAAAGTGCGTCTAACCGATTGCAGAAAATTCATATGTTATTCAACGAAATATCGCGTTTTAACAACTACTAACGTTATTACATCCGGGTGGATAAGTACTTAAAACAGTGGAAATGTCTTAATCGTATACAAAACGGTGGGATAGCTTTAGTAAACCCTCCAAAATACAAAAAAAGTTCTTGGTTACCATTGTCTTAAAACACTCCTTTGACTACTATCTACAATTCTACAGACATAATCAGATCCTATTCACTAGTAGGCCTATATATTTTATTCTTTTCTGTCCGAAGTTTCTTACCTGGGGATTTCCCATGAGGTAAAGCAAAGGACAGAGGTAATTCAGGTTTATCCCCTTGAATGGAAAGAAATGCAAGGCAACAGTGTTCTACGGATAACCGTCATATCTCACCCAGCGCCGAGTTACCCGAACTATAGCAATATGTTGTATATGTTTGAGACGTTTCTTTAGTTTTATTTAAACACAATAATCAACTGGTGCCCGGCAATGCTTTGCTTAGTACTTTGCCAAAGGACACAAACGACTGGCTAGTGATCAGTTTCGATTCTACAACCCTTTGACTGAAAAGTGAAACTCTATTCTACCAAGTTTTACAAGGGTGTAGGTTGTAGACTTAGGCTTACTTACTCATATTTTAGAAATAGTAGGACTACAAAAGAAAAGAATATTTCAATTTACACTTTCTTTTTTAGAACAAATAATCTCGGGGTAAAGATTATGTTTCTAGTTTTGTTTTATATGTTTCACTGTTAATTTTATGAACTGTATTGCTTGTTTTTCATAGTCTATTACCAGTATGGAAAGTACGGCAGCTACACACTCGAGTTTTTTTTTCCCTGCGTCTTTGCACACTTGGGTAATTTCACACACGCTCGCAAGCTGGCAGTATAAACATCGTATAATTTTAAACAAACCTGTAAACCTACCTCTGGACCTCGGGTAATTTACTGTCAGTACGTTTTTTGTTACGTAGACAGATATATTAGCTGACGGACACGATAGATTTAGGAAAGAATAATACGTTTGTTTGAGATTTTTACAAAATAGTAATAAAAAGGAGATTTTTTGCACACTTGAAGTGTGCACTCTTGGACGTTTGCACACTGCACACTTAAATATTTGGCGTGTGCACACTCGAGATCTCGGCGAAAATTGACGTACTTTCCATACGGGGTCTATTATAATTCAAACAATCTTACCTGTTTTCATATCTGTTTGTGATTCAAAAGAGATATTAAAGAAATCCAAACCAGTTTTTTGGTAAACAGAGATCTCCGGCTCCTACAGTATAGTTGAAACTTATTAATGTTTTGCAAGGGGGATTAATTTAACATTAAAAGCGCAACCAAATAGCTAGGTGGTTTAATGCATCTCCTTTTAGTCGAAACGTTAAACGTTCGAAACTGGCCGCTAGCTAGGCGGTTTATGGATTTGGTATCACACTTGGTAGACATTGTGCAAACCCAATGGATTATTCGGTTTTATTTAATTAAAGAAACGTCTCAAAGGAACTTTTTAATCATACACCACACACTACATTATCTCTTGTAAAGATGGTGGGTGTGAGCTTATTTGACAATTGCTTGTGTGAGAATTCTTGAAATATCTGGACTGTTAAAGAATTATTAGTATACTGCAGCATTAAGTACTAAAGAATTCATGGCCTTTTTTTTATGTCTTGAATAAAGGATCGTTAAGTCTTGTTTGGCTTGGTTTTTCTGATTAGGTGGTTTTCCTAAAGATCTTGCAAAATACACTTGATCACTGCTTTTCTAAATTAAATCTGTTGTGTATTTTGACAGTAAAACAAATTGTGCTTCTTATTTTAGGAGAGTATGAATCGACTGTTTTAAAAGTGTTACTGACACCCAATAAAATTTTAATACAAGCTGTTGGAAATTATATTATTATTACACTTGGTATACCAGATGTATTTGTAAATTGATTCACATCAAAGAAAAAGTTGTATAAAGCATGTTTGTATTTCATGTTAACTTATACTTTTTGAATTAAATATTCTTTCTCAGTTTAATATTTCCCTCCATACAGCTTGAAAGAGGAAATAGGAAAATTTGCGCAAATTTTCTTTACTAATTTTCTTTTAGTGGCAAAGGTAGATAAATAACAAACCTGTATTTTCATATATTTTGCATATATATATATACATATGTTAAATGTTTTGGAGCCATGGTTGCTTTAATACATAACATGATTTTTTTATGTTTATTGTGTAAAAATTTACAGTGTTTGATTGGTGATTGTGTTTTTTGGCATATATTTACTGCTTAAAAACATGCTGTTAGTGTTATATGTCCTCTCAGCCATTAATTCAATAAACATATCATTTATATTCTGGCGGGTGAAGAAGTATTGTTAAAGAACTTATCAATGGTTATAATCTCATACCGAAGTCCCACAGTCTAGTTGATTAAGCTACTGCAGTGCACTGTATACTATTAACAAATTGCTACCGGTTTTGTTTAAATAATGGATCCACCGAGTAGAGTCGATGTATCCTGACTTGTTCAAGGACACAGATGACAATCTCATAGCAAGGATGGATCTCCAAACCTTTTTAAAAATGCGCCACTCAAATACTTTATTTTAATTACATATAAAAGTATATACAGTTTTTGTTGGAGATGTTCCTAGGATTAAGTTTTAATTTAACCTATAAATCCACTAGGTAAAGGCGATGTACACTAAGTGCCCTGATCAAGAACACAACCGATTACCCAGAAACCCTCAAAATCTCTTTTGGATTAAAGGCAACGTATTAACCTTTTAAGTTATGTTGCTAGGCAGTATTGTGCAAAGCACTACCCGTACCAATATGGAAATTTATTTCAGCAACTATATCTCATTGGTTAGCTTAATGAGTAAGATTGGGTGATTGAGGGATTCAAAGCAGCCACTGTCAAGACGTTTTTTTCTTTGAGGCAGGGCACTTTTTGGAAATAAAAACGAAAAACACAGTTCTATCTAAACTATAGAAATGTCTTAATTGAATGATTGCCCTTAGTATGATCAATTAAGCTTTTATATACACATATCTTCTTAATTTAATTTCTGCTTTGAAAAATCTGTTTTCTGTTTCAGAATATATACACTGCAAGTACAAAAACTTTGCCATGTCATATGACAAAATGCGTCAGATCTACACACACAAATTGCTGATAATGTAGATCCTGGCAAATGTATACCAGGTATTGCAAATATATATATATATATTTATATATTGACTTTAAATCCTAAAAACAAATGTGTAATTTCATTATAATTCATTAAATAGTGCGAAACATTATTTGAAACTTTTGCGGTAAACAATGTAAATTTTTGAGATATTGAATTACCTGTAAAGAAAGTTCCTTAGCTAAACTTTTTAGCTCTTGCATTTGTGTTTCCCATAACTCTTGGCTATCTATATTTGAGATTTAATAAGAATATTAAGTAAAATGATGGCCTTGGCAAATTAAAATAAATTGTAGTACTTTATATTTTCTTGCTGTATGGTAAAGAAGCAGACACAATTATGGTATTATTATTTCAAAAAACATAAGGTTGGAAAACTACCATGCAATATCACACCAAGCAATACGAAGCCACTAAAATTTATACAAAAACATGATAACCCAAATATGTTTCTAATAGATACCAAATTTCTTCACCATCTCACCTTTTTCGGCAAACACTTTAGATATTGCCAGAACAAAAATCACAGCATGAAATAAAGACATCTTTATAAAAATATTTTATTCTTTTTTAAGCTTGCAATTTCTTTGATGACTGCCTAGCTTTATTTAACAAATTGATGTGCAGCCTTTATTTTATTGATATAAACAAAATCATTAATATAAATTAGAATAAAATTTAAAAAAATCATAGAATAAAAATCTTATTAGCTGTAACAATTTTCCTATGCTTGACACTGTTTTGTTTACCTCTTTGATTTGGGGTCCTTTAATGTTACTGCAGTCCCGAAATGTGAGATTTATGATCTTGACAGGTTTAGGATGATATAAGCTAGTTAATAAATAATAAATCTTTGCTGTTCTTATCCCTAATGTTGTCCCACAAACATTGCTTAAATGTGCCGCCAACATCAAAAACCACAAGTATTCTTGTTTGTCATTTCGGAAAGTTTACTTGTGTCTTGCAATGTCAATACAAAAGCATGTTTAACCACCATCAAAGTGGTGCTTTATATCTGTCAAAGGCTAATTCGTTACAATCAGGAAATTAATATTACCTAATAATTATTAAAGTTCCAATTCACTCACAACTTTTTAAAGATATTGGAGTGACAGGGCATGCTTGTCACAATCATGATTCAGAGACAAATTTTGATTTTTAGTGCACTTTTCAGGGTAAAAGTTAATTTTTTCTTTTTGAAATAACATTGATTCACTTTGGAGCACCATGTCAAGCGCTCTGCCAGAAAATTGATAAATTTCTGAAAAATTCACAAAACATTTTAGCCTTTGCATTTCTGGATCATGTTATCTAATAGTTCTCAAAGTTTTGAATGCGATTCAGTATCTCCTTTTGTGAGATGTTGTGGCAACATGGTATTCATGTCATATTAACAAATCTTGATTTTTTAGTGATTTTCAAGGGTAATTTTCTACTTATTTTTATTATAAAAGCAGTGTTCAACGATTAATACTACACCAAATCTAGTTTAAATTGTAGCTTCTTGCAAGCGCAATGCCAAATAAAGATGAATTCCCTGACCTTACTTATGTTTTATTACATGCAAATGTTTACCATATAGTGCAATGATGGCATTGCTACATTTAGACTTGTTGGGTTAGTATGTTACTTTTCAGCTAAAAGGTTGTAGAATCGAAATGGGTTGATGGGTAGTTGGTTGTGTCCTTGGGCAGGGCACTTAGCGGACATCGCCTGCACCAAGTGTATTTATAGGTTGAATTAAAACTTAATCATAGGAACATCTCAAACAAAAACTAAATACTATTCTATGTAATTAAAATAAAGTATTTGAGTGGCGCATCCCTAAAAGTGTAAGATCACAAAAAAACACATAAAGCACGTGATCTAGTGCATTTCATTAGGGTGTTTTTATGGATATTACCTTATTTTAAACTTATGGATTGGCATACAAAAATTTTGTACCTCACATGTTATACCTTTAAAGTTGCACTTGTTCTTGAAGCTTAATCAATTACAAGTAGCTTAAAAGTGTGTAAACCCCCTTGGATTTCCCATTCACTGGGATAAACATAAATATCCTATCATATCCTACACATCACTTTTTCACATGTTTGTCTAATATTAAATGAATGGATATTTATTATTAAATCAAAAGCGATTTTTATAAAGGTATAGAATTAGCATCCCTAACTTTAGTTTGTTAAGGGTAAAACAGTAAATAGAGAACTGTACAGGGCAGTTATTTTATTATTTTATCACGCATTTTGCAGCAGTTAATGCACTGTACATTATACGGGCAGGGCTTGGCTGGAGTAGGGTAATTTGGCAAAGCAGAATAATCTTTACTTTGTATGATGATTATGTCATGTAGATACTTTTACACATAAGTTAATGACAATTAAAGTATTAAATAACTATTGTGTGGCAAACACTACAAAGCTACAAACATTGTAATTTTCAATTTTTAACGGCCACAATCTTTGTTTTATTAGAATATATGATATTACAGTTAATGAGTTAATATATTTAAAAGCTTTTACAAAATTACAATCAATACACCTGTTGCTCTTCAAATTTACATGTCACCATATCTTAATGAGTTGTTTAGATAGGTACAATTTTACATCATTCTACACTATAATTTCCGATGCATATCGGTCGCAAATTCGAAGCACATATCTGCAAGTGATGCACTGTTCACGGTAACGCTTTACTGCAAACAAAATATGCACATTAGTTTATTATCGTTATTTCTAATTTAAAAAGCAGAATCTCTATTGCTTATTTATCATTGCTATCTAAGAACTGTAAGTACAAAGACTGAGTGCTATACAATTTAAAAGTTTGTAGATTTGACCCCCTTTACAGCCCGTTAGCTTTGTGGTTGTACCACTGTACCTAAAATTGTTTTGACATTTTTTTCTAGTGCTAAAGGAATAACACATTTAATAGTAACACTTATTTCTTTATTGTAACAGTAACCTATCTGGGACATGTAAGGATGTAACATTCTGCAGCATATGTATTATCTAATATCATATTATTGGTATCACAGTTAACACACTGACCCTCCTATTCCACAACATATAATAGGATAGGAAAGGATAATTATGTTTATCCCGGTGAATGGGAAAACCAAGGGCGTTAACACACCCTGGCAATCGTGAGATTACCACCGCCCCAACCGTCGGGTTACCAGAGCTATCGCATTGTGTTGGGTATGATTCACACTTTCCTTCAATTCAGTAGAACCCATTACTCCGCTGAGTTCAGGAAATGTATGTTGAATGCCTTGCCCAAGGACACAACCGACTAGCTAGCAACCAGTTTGGAAGCTTAAACCTTACGGTTGAAAGGAGTTGCACTAAACCATCAGACACACCGGCCGGACTAATGTGATCAATTTACAGCCAAGTGAGGTTTTCTTATATTGTATACATACCTGGATGAGTCCCACAGTCATGTATGTATGTTGTAGTGCCAGGGTATCTTGCACACGCATCATTACATTTGTGACTCATTGTTGCTTCACTTTCCACAGATTCTTTTTCCACCATTATCCTGCTGTGTTCCGAATGTTCTTCCTATTTGGTGACATGAAATTTATTTTTCTGGTAAACCATTACGAATTAACAGTAGTCCTGCCGGTTAGTCTGGCGATTAAGTGCGTCTCCTTTCAATCGAAAGGTTGCAGGTGCACAACTGGTCGCTAGCTAGATGTTTGAGTCCTTGGGAAAGACACTTTGCGGACATTGCCTGAACCCAGCAGTTAATGGGTTCTACAAATTGAAGGAACGTGTCCATCATACACAACAAACTCAATAGCTCCGGTAACCCGACCGTGGGCGCGAGGTGATCTGACGATTGCCAGTGTGTGTACTCGCTTAGTTTTCTCATTCACAGGGTTAAACATAAAATATCCTATTCTATCCAGTTTTACCTACCTCTGACATTGTGTAATTCATTCTTTGTGGAGAGAATAAAATATTCAGTTGATCAAAAGTAAACGGACAGTTCTGTGGAAAAATAAAAATATTTTTTAACTTTTTAATATTAATCATCAGTCATTTTGGTTGATAAAAAGCTAATGGACTAGGTTCTTGGTTTGTACCATGGTAACATTTTACACTGTAGTGTTCATATTTAAGGCATCTGACGAAAGTTTTCTTTCAGTGGAATAATAAACCATTCTACAATATGTTGTTTGCAAGAGGTACACTGTCAAAACGAATATCTTTATTCACCTCGTAACATAAAAATAGTTCTGCCATGAATTTTTAGTGCCACACATTAGTGCAAAAATTTTATATAAAGTCTCACCCAAATAATTATTTTGTGTTATACCTGTCGCCTTTTAAAGCACATCTCTTCAAATTGTTGTAGTGTAATACATTTATTAGACAGATTTGTTGACCACTTTTGATTACCCCTGATAAAACAGTCACCGGTTACATTATACATTTAAACCTTTGATGGTGCCATATTCTTAATGCAATATGTTTATTTGACAGGTTAGTCTGGTGGTTTAGTGCGTCGCCTTTCAACCGAAGGGTTGAAGGTTCGAAACTGGTCGCTCACTAGTTGGTTAAGTGCGTTTAGGCAAGGCACTTATCGGACATTGCCTAAACCCAGCGGAATAATGGGTTCTACCAAATTAAAGGAGTGTGTTTATCATACACAGCACACTGCAATAGCTCCAGTAACCCGACGATGGGCGCGAGGTGATCTGACAATTGCCCGTGTGTTAACCCCCTTGGTTTTTCCATTAAGGGATCAACATTAATATCCTAGCCTATGTGAATACCTGCATTTTGCAACGATATTCAGGCACGATGGGTCGATTGGGTAATAGTCTGGTGCTCGGCAGTTGAAATGACAAACTGAATATTTTCTGTATCCGGAGTTGGTGCATATTCCTTTTGTGAGCATATTATTTGGCAGCTGACAGTAAAATGCTGCAATAATAGTTTTAATTTAAAGGAAGATATGATGAAAGTGTAGCATATTACAACAATACATATAGAATTGTGGCATATTACCACCATATATTGGCAATACATATGATATTTTAGGGTAATTTTGATTCCAGATTATTTTTGTTTTGCAGATTAATTTTTACCTTCATAATCAACATGGAAAGAGCCATCAAGACCTTGTCTTGATATTTGGATAAACTTGTACGGTGGTTTAATTGGTACTGTGAGGTCATGACTGCTTGCATTGAGCGTTTGAATGAGCTTGTACTTCTCTCTGGCATATCTCTTCACTTGCACCTTGACGTGAGTTTAAAATAAATGAAATTACTTTTTAAGGAAATACACTTAATTAGTGCAATATTTTTAATTTTTAGTTTATTTTTTGTTTCCCCGATGTAGACATGAAGCGGGAAAATGGCAAAACGACAGTCGTTAAAACCTGTCTAAAAAGCAATAAATTATTAAATTTTGGTATAATTAGACGTGGCCGCTAAACCTAAAATAAAAAAAAAGTATATAAAAATATTACACTTTTACACTAAAATAGACCGTTTTATTAGTTGGGTTTGATTACCATTTTGGGTGGTGGTCTGAAAAACTTAGTAGGTTGTGCAATGGAGACCAGCCACTGGTTTTCAAAATAATATGTGCGAATGGGCTTTTGCTTATGTACAGGCCCTGAATCCACTAGGTTCACACAAAGTTTGTTAAATGCCTTGCTTTAGGACATAACTGAAGAGCTATGGCAGATTACTTTGATTCTACAATTTTTTGGCTTATAGTCTGATGTAAGTAAACCCAAGTGGCCAAATAAAAAATTTATGCAACCTATAAGACACTGCCATTTTTGTACAAGGTCAGTAACTAATAACAAATTTGAATTATACTAATTTAATAATAAAAATTTAAAATTATTGTTATGTTACTTGGACATTTGCATCTCGTAGTTGTACTCTATTGAAGTGGATTTTTAATGATTGCTTCTTTGAAAGTCGGAACCACCAGTGATAAGTTTCATAACATTCTGTTTCTTCTTCAAAATCGGGAAAATTGATTATTCCTTTTGGTGGGTATCTCCTTTCCGTACATGGTTTGTTTTTTGCTGTTGAAATTCAAATTTAAAATAGCCTCATTGGGGCAAAAAATAGGGCTGGAGACAAAAATTTCCCCGCGAAAAATTTTAATTATTTAATATTATAAATAAATAAAACAATGCTAACTTTATGCTCCTTGGCATATTTTGGAGAAAAAGTGCCTTAGTTTGACCCATTAATTAAAAATCACTTTGCTAAACATTCTAAAAATTCAACTTAATCAATTTTTTTAATTAATTTATTTTAATTTTTTAATTTATGGTTTAATTTATAATTTCTTATGAGAATGTAATAAAATAATTTCTTACCTGTATAACCAGTTTGAAGGAGTATTAACAAGTATAACAGATATATTAACAGTCCCATATCTAAGTGTTTTAATAATTAAGGGTTCTTTTTATATATCCTACGATAAAGTTATAAAAATGTATTATAATATAATATACATCAACTAATATATTGGCTAGTACTAATTATTGCTATTATTGAAATAATTGTAACAAATTTTCTAAAGGTTAAAATAATTTTTAGCGAAACTACAATTTACAGCTTACTCCACTACATGCTAAATCTTAAATACATGAGAGGATAATCCGCGGACCAGCTCACCAGATTCGTGATTTTTTCCAGTCGATATCTGGCGTTTTTCCTGAAAACAAGTTTTGGGTCTGAGTCACGTTGATCAAGCTAATCTGCAATGTATATTTTGGATAATTTTTAAGTTAGTCAAATTTGTTGTTGGTCATAACAAATGAGTAATTTAAATAACTGTTTATTAATCATTTAACCAATGAAATATTAAATATACCAATACTAATTATTTATTAATCACTTGTATATACATTTTACTAATGATAAATTGATAATGGTTAATTATTAATTAATTGTTTATGCATTGTATTGTGTATTAATTATTTTATATTTATTGTGCTGATATAAATTTGCAGTTTTATGTACCGGCAGCCTTTTTATGCATTCTTACATTTCACAGAAAAATCTCAGTGGAGATTTAGAACTTATAATTCAATTCCTAATCCGAAAATTGTTACTTTGCAGGAGATGTCTATTCATGTGTGGCGCAGTCTGTTTCTTGCCCTGAGGCCATTATGAAAATCACTGTACAGTCTGTTTTAGTGTGTGATGTCACATACTACTTCCAGCTTAGTAAGCTCTTATGTGGTTTGAATTTTTAAGTGGTAAGTGGCTGAATGCCAACAGTAGTGAAAGGTTGAAACGTTGGAATTATAACAGATGGGATGTTGTTAATAATAACCTTAAAATTGTAGGAAGTTTGCACACCAAGTAATTAGCGTACATACCAGTATTTTGGTATAAATTTGATATTTTAAAAACTTACCAAAGCTTAAATAAAATCTGGTACTTTAAGATTGTTTATATTAAATGTTATTACTGTTTTTCTTTTTACAAAATGTTAGCATTGGACAATATTGCAAAAAACATTTCGGAACCAATCATGCAATATGCAACTAAGTTGTGCAAAATTCCGAAATTTTGTTCTGGTGATTATCACAATTCAAGCAGCAGCCTTTCTTGCATATTATAGTTTGGCATCAAATGGCAAAAAGACACCAAATCCGATTATATACATGTCTGGGGAGACATTAGATTACAGGTCAGTAGTTTAGGATATGAATTAGTGGCCATGCACATAGGGTTTAGCGGCAAGGTCTAATTATACCGAAACTCGATAACTGATTGTTTTTTAGACGTGTTTTAACGACTGTCGTTTTGCCGTTTTTTTCCCGTTTTCCAAATTTTTATCAAAGTCCTGCATTGTGTTTTTATTGTGGAAACCAAAAATAAACTAAACTAAACTGTTCATGTTTTATTCTCAATAATAAAATGCAAGGAGAGTTATCACATTGGAATGAATCAAATCCATTATAAATTTACTGTAACCACCCATTTACATGATTGCCACATTTCCTACTATTTTATTTCCCAGCAGCCAGGTTCGATCCAACAACCTTTTGGCTGACAGCTTACGCACAACCATTTGAGCTACATAGTCGGCTGATTTACTTGATATTTATAGTAATTTAGTAATATATATGTTGTATTCTTGTATTGGAAGTACTTGGTAGTGAATCGTAGTAAATGAAATTAAAACGTAACACGTCGGTTTATATAGCACGAAATACACGCAAAGAATGTTACATTCGAAAGTAAATGATTATTACATTCATGCGGGCATGATTACAGGGCACGCATGATTACAATGCACAAAATAATTGTCTTGAATCCTGCACATATTACTGCAGGTATAGAAATTAACGCATTTCCACAACAATATATATATATATTTTTTTAACATTCTCTGTGGTAAATTTGGTTACCTAGCCATTAACTGAACTACTAAACTTAATCTTTTTTTTCCAGCGGTGAATATAGAATCGTTCGATTTTACAAATTCAAAGGCATCACTTCAGATTTTAATTACTTTGTAAGTATCCAATTTGTCAAACATTAATGTAACATCTTCTTTAAAATCGATAATTATAATTGATTGGTTTTTAGACGTGTTCGAGCGACTGTCAGTTTGCCGTTTTTTCCCGTTTTCCAAATTTTTATCAAAGCTCCTGCATCATGTTTTCATTGTGGAAACATTAAACTAACTAAACTAAAAACTAACTCAAACTAAAATGTTGCTGCTCAATTTGAAAATTTTGTTGACAGGATGTCTCTCTCGCCACTCAATGCTCTATTAATCATCTTCACCATTTGGTGGAGCTCTTGGACAGGTGGAATGGCCCTGTCTCATGCTCTGTATTTGTTCCAAACCAGGTAGTTCTTGGTTTCATTTGACTTATATTTCTTATTAATTAAGATTCCATAATTGAGAAGTATGCAAATTAAAAGACCAACGCCTAAAGGGTGGGATAGGATAGGATATATTCATGTTTATCCCCGTAAATGGGAAACCAAGGGGGTTAGCACACGGCCAATCATCAGATCACCTTGTGCCCATCGTCAGGTAACCGGAGCTATTGCAGCGTGTTGTGTGTAATTCACACGTTTCTTTAATTTAATAGAACCCATTAATCTGCTGGGTTCAGGCAACGTCCATTAAGTGCCTTGCCCAATGACATAACTTTCTATCCAGCGACCAGTTTCGAACCTGCAACCTTTCGGTTTGTAAGGAGTCGGACTAAACCGCCAGACTAACCAATTGGACTACCAGTAATAAAGCTAATTTTTTAAAAAGTCCCAATTCAGGTTTTAACGACTTTATTGGGAGGGTCCTAGTTCACAGTTTTGTCAGTTGTAAAGTTCGCAGTTCTTATGATGAGAGTTGTTTGCCACATAGATCAATCGGTTAGATCAGGGATGTCCAACCTGCTGCCCGCGGGCCGCACTGCTGCCCACCTGAGATTTTTGTGCGGCCCGTTAGTTATTTTCACTCCAAGTAGTATTTTAAACTTTGAATCTTAGCCTAATTAAAATGTATCAATCAGCTTTTAGGGGCGCAGTATTAGTAGGCTGTAAGTATGGGAGCAACAGGAATACAGGATTATAAATTAATGGTTCTTAATTGTTTCTTTATGTACCAATTTTACTTGAAATTTAATAGGTTCTGCGGCCCATTGAATTATTTTAAGTAAAAATGCGGCCCACTACAATAAACAGTTGGACATCCCTGGGTTAGATCATCGACTTTCAGCCGGAAAGTTGTTGGATCTAAACTGGTCACTGGCTTAGTTAATTGTGCTTAACGAATGTACTTAGCTGATTCCGCGTAGATCCAGTAATTTAATAAATTATACAGTACAACCGTTTCAATAACATACAAGACACTGCAATAGCTCTCGTAACTTTATGGCGGGCATGTGATAAT
This sequence comes from Ciona savignyi, assembly GCA_000149265.1. NCBI lineage: Eukaryota > Metazoa > Chordata > Ascidiacea > Phlebobranchia > Cionidae > Ciona > Ciona savignyi. The sequence continues at coordinate 1,910,664 of CH001841.1, read as the reverse complement.
CTGACGATTACCTGTGTTTAAACTCCTTTGTAATTCAATTTACAGGGATTAACATCACATCCTGACCAAGATTTGAATTTAGTGACAATTCTGCGATCAATTTTAAATTGTTCCTTGTACCTTTATCCAGGATGCGAGTTTTGCTGATGACGCAATTAACAGGTTAAGAGAATGCTATCCTAAGATTGACCAACATGTCACATTTCATCTTGTCTACCCTTCAACCCATATCGGAGATCTTAGTTTGGTAATCATGTTTTGCGTTTGGCATTATGAGATTGGGTTAGTTTTATCTTTGCTGTGGTTGTGCCAATGGCAAGGTTTATGCGCCATTTTAAGGCTAGTATAGTATAATAGTCCCACCGGTTAGTCTGGTGGTTTAGAGCAAAGCCTTTCAGGTTTGCTAGCTACACGGTTGTGTCCATGGGCATAGCAATTAATAGACATTGCGTGAACCTAGCATATTAACGGGTTCTATTAAATTAAAGGAATGTTTGTTTCATACACAACACACTGCAATAGCTCCGGTAACCCGACGGTGGGCGCGAGGTGATCTGACGATTTCCCGTGTGTTAACACCCTTGGTTTTTCCATTCACGGGATAAACATGAAAAAAAAATCTAAATATGGGTATCTTGAGTAGGCGAGAAAACCCAGATGATGTTATAACGCCTGTAATTGCTAGTTTACGTCTACAGTCAAGTTTGCCCAGCTATTGTAGTGTAAGATATGGCAGAATACTCATATCTCATGTTTCTTAGTCCGATCGGTTAGTCTGGCGGTTAATTGTGCGTCTTTCAATTGAAAGGTTGCAGGTGCGAAACTGGTCGCTAGCTAGTCGGTAGTGTCCTTGGGCAATGCACTTAACGGACATTGCCTGAATCCACCGGATTAATGGGTTTTACCTAATTGAAGGAACTTGTCTATCATACACAACACACTGTAATAGCTCCGGTAACCTGACGGTGGGCATGAGGTGATCTGACGATTGTTCGTGTGTTAATCTGGGATAAACATGAATATCCTATCATGTCCTATTCCCATGGGTAGACAGTAAACGGGGGTCATAGCAAGATAGGTGATAGCTAGTTTATTATTATGCTTCATATGTTTGGAAATTTTGCAGTCTATCCTTGCATTTTATCGCCAAACAAATTTAAAAATGAACTGATAAACGTAAGGTTGATGGTTCATAGCTGCTTACTACTGATTATAAAATATAGATTTAAACATTCTGCAATTTTGTAGGCGGGCTCATGGTTACAATTTTCATGTGCAGAGCTGCTTATTAAGCTTGAAAATTATGGATACCAAAATTACGATGTTGCTGGCATTTCTTTTCCCCATAATGCACTTCGAAATGCTGCCAGAAATGGTGTTCTTACGCAATATGTCTTGTTGGTTGGTAAGTTTTATTGTAAGTGTGAACTATGTGCTATTTAAGTCCATTAACCGTTTCGCATAAATTAAAATGCTTATTAATCAGTGATACTAATGAATGAATGTGGCTCGAAAAAACAAGGTGGTGATAACCTGGGTAACGGAATATCTCAAGTTTAATTTACTTAACTTTAACTTTTCTTTACAGTAATGAGTAAAACAGCAAGATTTAAAATAAGTAGAAAAAAACTACAGTAGTTAGTTTATATACGTCAGCTGTATTCACATGACCTGAAATAAAAAAAACAGATGCAGCCATTAAAACCTGACATTAAAAAAAACTAAATTTAGCAAATATTTAGTTGAATGGTGAGAGCCAAAAAAAATAAGTGAAAAATCACGACCCAGTAGTTCAATGTGTTATACATGATGGAGATATTGCTGTGTTTTTTGTTATGCATTAAACAGATTGCGCAACATGTGTGTCCGACAATTTAGTCATGGCAATTTTGTTCAGGCTTTTCAATTGAAAGGTTGCAGGTACAAAACTGGTCGCTAGCTAGTTGGTTGTGTCTTTGGGCAAGGCACTTTACAGACAATGCCTGAACCCAGCTGATTAATAGGTTCTACCAAATTGTAGGAACGTGTAGATCGTACACAACACACTGCAATAGCTCCGGTAACCGTACGGTTCGCGCAATAACATGAACACCCTATCCTATCTTATGTATGGATGGCTATGTCAACTGTATTGTTTTACTAGACATTGATGTGATGCCAAATGTCGGCCTGAGAATCCAATTTATTGATTTTGCGAATCGCCATTCGTTGTTTACAACCTCAGTCACCGACATGACAGCTTACGTGGTCCCTGTGTTCGAAGTTCTTGCTGGCCTCGAGTTTCCGAAAAATAAAAATCTACTTTTAGCAGGGGTAGGTAATATAATTGGTTGCAATAATGATTATTACAATCATGTTTTTTTGTGGTTTTTATTTCCAAGAAGACTTGTAATTATTATAAAAACATTACAATTACAGCCTGTATTTTGCTTTGCTCAGCCAATTTAATCGGCAGACTGTCTAACTGTATTTTGTGGTGCTTCGAATTATCAGCTGCAAGGTTGTAAAATTGTAACAAGCTAATTGCTAGTTGCACTCACATGTTATGCTGTAAGGCACTTGACAAGTACAGTGCTTAAATCCAGTTAAATGTAAATATTTCTAAGTATGTGGTATTCGGTTAAATGATCTTATTTTAACATCACGTCCGTTTTATACCCACAAAGATACACAACCACAAGGTACACAAGATACTACTCCTTAATCCGATATCTCATGTAAATACACTGCAATACACTCGTAATCCGACAAACCGGCATAGCTTAGGTAATTTTAAAATAACCCGTTGTGAAGTTGTCCAATCCACGAAAAACACGACTATAGAGTATTCCCAAAATACGCGTGTTTTAGTTTTGTATCCGTATGATATGCAGGTGGAAAACGGCTCAGTTCGTCCGTTCCACAACGAAACATGTTGGTGGTGTCATAAAACCGAGGATTTTGACAAGTGGAAAACGTTCCCACAGGTAAGACATGCGTGGTGTTTGTTTCTAAGTGGGTTTAGCGCCGGTCACGTCTAATTATACCGAAACTCGTTAATTGATTGTTTTTTTAGACGTGTTTTAACGACTGTCATTTTGCCGTTTTTTCTGTTATCCAAATTTTTATCAAAGGTCCTACATCGTGTGTTCATCGTGGATACAAAAAATAAACTAAATCTAAACTAAGTTAGAAGTGAAACCAGCACGGACAATCGTGTAGACGGTTAAACAAATATGCAGGTGTCATGATCATTTGTCCAGGTTTACCCGTGTGCGTAAAATATTCATGTTTTTTCACCGTAAATAGGAATACAGAAGATATATCAGATTAACTCGCGAATGCGAATATGTAAGAGATCGTTATCAGACGCAATGTCAGATTATTATCGGAGCTACTACAGTGTATGCATGCATAACGATCCTTTAGTCTTCATACAACCCAGTACAGGCCATGTCTGCTAAATGCCATGTCCAACAATAAACCGTCTAACCAGCGACTGGTTTCGTTCCCACAACCGTTCGGCTGCTGCAGGCCGCCGACGCACTTACCGTTTAAACGATCCGGCCGTAATTATGGTCGTTGTTTACAGAGGGATGAGATGAACATAGCCTTTACAGCGGAATGGGACAAAAGTTGGGAACCGTTCTACATCGCACGTCGTACTGTGCCTATGTTTGATGAACGGTTTAAACAATACGGGTTTGATAGAATCCAACAGGTAAATTGTGATGGTTTTCTGGTTTAAATACATTAAGGTTTTTCTGATATTTCAGAAAATAGGATAAGATAGGGTATTCATGTTTATCCCCGTGAATGGGAAAACCAAGGGGGTTAACAAACGGGCAATCGTCAGATCACCTCGCGCCCACCGTCGGGTTATCGGAGCTATTGCTGTGTGTTGTGTATGATAAAGACGTTCTTTCAATTTGGTAGAACCAATTAATACGCTGGGATTAGGCAATGTCCGGTAAGTACCTTGCCTGAGGACAAAAACCGACTAGCTAGTGACCAGTTTCGAAACTACAACCTTTCGACTGAAAGGCGACGCACTAACCCACCAAGCTAATTAATCGAATGAATATCGGTACATATCGCCTGTGCGTTTTAGTGTTTTTGGAATCTCTTTTTTGGTTTTCTGTTTCACCCTTTAGTTCACTTTGATCTAGATTTGCGAAATGTACGTTGCCGGTTATACTTTTTCTGTACTGGACAACGCGTTCCTTACGCACCATGGCTGGAAAAGAGCAGGCGACTTCTATGCAAAGAAGGACTCGGACAACGCCCAAAACTGGATACTGTTTAATTATCACTTCAAGGTAGGTCTGAATAATTTATGTGGTAACTTAAAAGTTCGTTATAAAGTTCGTGTTTTTAAACTTATTATTTTTTAATAAAAATAAAGTGCCTTTGCGTGCTCAAATGTGAAATTAATCTGGGAAATACATTGTAATGGCGATTTACGTAAAATTCAGTGTCACGCGAGTGCGAAACGGATTGAATATAATCAACTCGTGTAACCGCAGAATGTAGTTCATTTAGTTTTAATTTTCTCCCGGCTAATTCTTTGCTCAATAATCCAATTTCATGCCCCAAAGGCCGAAAACACGTATGTGTCGACCAACAGTATTAGCATTGTCTTCAATCCATCATTACTCTTGAGCATTTTTTGTAAATCGTCACTGACTGACGCATACAAATGTATAAAGTTTGAATTTTTTCTCATTTTTAATTCCAATTAAAAGATAAATTTATTTAATTTTGGTGGTGCCCCTTAAAGTATATTAAACCATTTCTATTTATAAAAGTTGGTGATATATGTAAATTGTATTGACTTTTATCATTCGTAGTAGAACACTCATTGTTTTTTTAATGTCTCAGTGCAATATCGAATTAACTAATCACACTATTCTATAGGATAATCTGATGTTGAAGTACTCCACCAACCGAACTTGTTCGCCTATAAAACCATGGATCCCGAAAAATAAGAGGTTTGGCAAGTTTGTCCCCGTTTAACTTATATACCCTCGTTAATACAATCATATCTCTAACGTTTATCCTTTCTATAAACGGTATTATTTTTAAATACCTAATAAATTTCACGTTAATTGGGTGGGGTTACGCATACTTTCGAAGAAAAATGACGTTGTTTGTGTGATTGCTCACACGTACGTAATGATCTGACGTTGCTTACGTGATTACGCATTATCACGTAAAAATAAAATGATGACGTTGGTTGCGTAATTATTATTTTAATATACCCGGTAAATACCTAATTAGAACTTACATAGTGATTCACCTTAGTAAGGTAAGCCTAAACAAGTGTTTGACTAGCTTAACACTGCTCAACATTTTAACACTAGTTAAACCTGAAAGCCCAGTTTTGCTGCTATTTTACGTGTTGGTGTGGCTGCCGGCAAGTAAAGAAAAGATCGCTTGTTTTTTTTCTCTTTATACTCTTTATTGCTTCACGTATCATTTTATCCACAATTACATTTCCACAGAGGGGCGCTAGTGGGCGGCCAGGGTTTCGTGAACAGTCGACTCAATGCTAAACAACAACTAAAAACGAATATAAAAACTCTGTAAATTTTATGATTTATATACATGAGTATTTCTTGATTTTAGTACAAAAACCAATTCTTCAAATTTGGTGTACATTTACTTGTGCGATATTTTTACTGATTTTTTTATAAAGCCATTTCCTGGTGTGGGCTGTGAAACATACGCTATATAGACAAACCTATACACATGTAAACATTTTAATCTGCCAATCAGGCTGCTTATTTTTTCATAATAAAATGTATAATAATGATTTGTTTTTTCTAGATGACTTAAAATATTGTTCTCTACAAACGTTATTCATTTTAAAGGGAGTGTTATGGTAAAGGAGTTCAGTATAGGTATAGGATAAACACATTTGACATCCGTCTTAGCCTCATCATACAGTACTAATATATTAGTACTCTAATGAAAGATAAATTCTACTTTTCAAGAACAAACGGCAGAACAGTCATTTACTTTGCAAAACCTGTGGCACTCAAAATATCCAAAGCGACCGTTGTATTTAGTTGCAATATCCGAGGTATTTTGTGAAAATCAGTATAATAGTTATACATTAATAAACTTAGTTGTTGTATCGGTATAATTAAATAAACTAAAACGACCATGCTTAAATTTTTGAAATGTTGTGACCTCCTGAACAGCACACATACAGGACAAAAACGAGCCCTTTCAAAACAAATGAATTCCTTGTACACCTTCGTAATTTTAGCTGTTGTATAAAATTCAAGTAGAAAAACGGAAAATAAAATGGAGCATAATAAACTACGTAATTCACTTAATGTTTTATATCAAAATAAGTGATTTTTTAAAAATAAGAACTTTTTGAAATTTGCGCTGAAACAAGGCTAAATAGAACAGAAACCAGGAAATTTAGAAAACAATACTTTATTCATGCGAGAGTCGTTTCGCCGACGTCCGTCACTTATAATAAAGAAAGCGAAGTTGCTGCATAATCTCACATTTTGAATATGAACGAAGATATGGAGAAAACAAGTGAATCAGCTCTACCAACTGCTCCGGTCCCTTCGGCTGTTGCCAAGAAAATGAAGAAGGGCTCCAAGTCCAAAGCAACAACTTCTGCAACCAAAGTTCACCCGAAGTATAGCGACATGATCCTTACTGCGGTGAAATCTTTGCGCAGACCCAAAGGTTCATCCAGACAGGCCATCACGAAGTACGTCCAAAACAACTTCGAAGTCAGCACTGGAGCGCCTAAGCATATTTCTCGCAACCTCAAAAATATGGTTGACAAGGATGAATTAATCCTTGCAAGTGGCACTGGTGCATCTGGAAGATTCCGAGCTTCAAAAACCGCCGTGAGTGGACGAACTGCCAAAACCCGAGGTTCGCCAAAAAAGAAGAGGAAGCCACTTGCTAAAAAGAAGGCACGCAAGTCTTTGACCAAAAAGCGTAAGAGTCCTGTCAAGAAGCGCACCATGAAAAAATCACCGAAAAAGAGGATCTTGAAAAAGAAAGCCAAAAAATCACCGAAGAAAGCTGCCAAGAAAACCGTTAAAAAGCGAAAGTGAGCAACCACTTTCAAAACTTAAACGGCTCTTTTTAGAGCCACCCATTCAGTATAAAGAGTCGTATTAACACTTAGTTTAGCTGTCTTCGATATATAAGTTCACTCATACGCGAAAAAGAGTTTAGGTTGTGCTTAATCATGGCCAAATTTTTTTTGCCAAATTCCAAAACCAATTGAATCATTTTAACTATAACGACCCAAATTCCATGTAAAGAATAACACCGGTTTTATTAGTGTGTAGTACAGGTTAAAAATGGTTGTGTGTAATACATTTTTTGTATTATCGTATCTGAAAAGTGCGTATACGAAATATACAAACAATCCGGGCATGTACTGTGAAGTTTAAATACAAATCATATTATAGTTCCCATGCCACGTTTTACTCGGCGAACAATTTTTGACGTCCTTGTGTCACCCGATCTACACATGTGCAGACCGTTGATATCTCAAATTCATTTAACCCCAAACAAACCGTGATCTGATTTCCCATTAAAGTCTAGTAAGTGTACCTTTTTCCGAATTCAAACTTAAATTGATAAAATCAGTAAAAAGCATAAAAGTGACGAAAAACGTAATCAAAGCATAAACCGAATAGAATATAGATCCAATCTCAGCCCAAATGCTAGCTGTATCTGTATTGTAGTTTTAAACGAGCAATTTTAGGGAACACGATTTGAAGGTAGATTGCCGGCTTAAAGGGTTCTACTAAATTAAAGGAACGTGTAAATCACACATAACACACTGCAATAGCTCTGGTAACCCGACGGTGGGCGCGAGGTGATCTGATGATTGCCCGTGTGTTAACCCCCTTGGTTTTCCACGGGGATAAACATGAATATCCTCCTCAAAGGTTCAATGGTACGTTCAATAGGCTAAGCCAATTGACTTAAGGCAGTTTGATTCGGAAATAAATGAGTTTAAGTCAAATCATAACTGCAGCTGAAAAATTTGTTTTATTCCTCTCTTTGTCATGTTGCCTTTTCGCTAAGTTAGGCATAGGACAACAAACCACACCAACTTATATGCAATTAACCTACATATTCCATAATTACCAGTACTACCTACCTGTTGATAGAATAGGTGGTGGATAAAAATTGCAAGTGCCGTGAATGGTACCGGTAACCCAGATGTGTTGTAAATAAGATGTATTAAGCCTAAAATGCCTAATATTATTACACGGCCGGTTTTAGTTTTAAGACGGGTCTTAGTCTTTAGCCATGTGTCCATCTTAAATTTTTATTTCGTATTATATTAAGTATCTAAATAGCGTGGAAAGCAGGTTCGATCAGCAAACATTTTTGGCAATCGTTTTCGAAGCGCAAAATTGCTCCAAATTTGATATTGGCAGGCTAAATTTAAACTAATTTACATATCTAAACAATGGCTCCGGACTTAAACGAAACGTATAAATCAACCAATAGTAGCAAGATGAAATGACGAGATTTGATTGGTTGTTGAATAACCTAATTTACATAACAAAGGGCTTATATACCGCTATCGTTTATCGTTCTTCACATTTCAACTTTCGTTGTAAGAAGATAAACTTGTACAAGATGGTTTCATCCAAAGGTCCTAAGAAAATTGGCAAGAGCTCACCAGCGGTGGAAAAGAAAGAGCGCAAGAAGCGAACACGCCGCCGAAAGGAAAGCTTTGGCATCTACATTTACAAAGTGCTGAAGCAGGTTCATCCCGATACTGGCATCTCTAGCAGAGCGATGAACATCATGAATTCATTCGTTAACGATCTTTTCGAACGTGTTGCTGCTGAATCTTCTCGGCTCTGCAACTACAACAAGCGGTCTACGATCAGCAGTCGGGAAGTTCAAACCGCTGTTCGACTTCTGTTACCAGGCGAGCTTGCAAAACATGCAGTTTCGGAGGGAACCAAGGCGGTTACCAAGTACACCAGCTCTAAGTAAGATGGCGACATCCTACTAAACTCAAAACGGCTCTTTTCAGAGCCACCCATTCGACAAAGAGATCCAAACTTCATAAATTTATCAAACGTGATGTCATAAAACTTCTATTGTATTCCAATTATTCGTATTTTGGTCGTTCTGATTGGCTGTTACTGAAACTAATTGTCGTCAGCCATGACGATTTTGTAAATAAAAAGCGTCGTTTCCTAATAAAATACTAAAAAGAAAACCTTTAGAAAGAAGCAAGCCTTAACGCTTATTTGAATAGATTTAGTCAATATATTTTTACCAGGATGGAAAATTTAAAATAGAAATTAATCATATTTTGCGTGATGACTATTAAGTAGCCATAATTTAATACAAATTAGATTGTCAACTTCTTGAAATGCCCACATGATCTACCAAAATCCAATCTACTACCCACAACACAGTAAGAAGACAAAAAGTACTAATTGGAACAGTGAACATAAATTATTGTTACTTTTGGATTAAAAATATTTTATAGTTTACTAAAATTTATGATAATTTTGTGCAAACATTTGCGTAGTGTACATAACCAATATGCACAATCATACTGTAAGTTGTGCAGTTGCTTTAAATTTAAACCAACTAGAAATCAATTGTCCCATGAAGGAAATATTTTACAATCATTTTTAAAATGGGCACCAGTAAAACAAGCAATGCATTGACATTAGGTCAAACAATTTGCATTAAATTATTTGCCAATCAACGAGTTAATTCAAAGCTTCCAGCCATATATTAACATTGGAGCAAATAAAGAAAAGCACATATGACAGTTATTAGCAATGATATATATCAAACCAATCCTTATTGAAAATGACGCAAATCATTTCCGCAACCTTTGTCTACTTTCAGGACTCATCCGTTAGATTGAAACCCTGTGCCGGTTCTTCCAGTGTGGATTTAATCCCGTTTGGGTTTAATCCCGTGTATTGTTTAAATCTTGATGGTTAATTCCCATATCGTTTTAAAGTTTTTGTGACTTCAATTTCGGGGGACATTCGTATGGAAACTTATATCCGAGTAGGTTGTGTTGAAAACGATGGAAAGTTCTAGTTTTGTTCACCCTATTGGAAGTACGTGTTCTGTAAAAAAATGGGTGAAAAATCGGCTTGCATTCGGAAAAAACTATAAGTAGGAAAAGCAGGAAGGCGGGAGGGAGAAAAACTGCATGCTAAAATTTAGATTATGACATTAGGGTAAGTTGTAAACATGGGTCTAGAGTTAGGGTTAGTCTTGGGGTTAAGATTAGTGTTCAGGTATAAGTTGAAATTAGTTTTCGTAATTTTAGTGAGCAGTTTCCCTCCTTCCCTCCTCTCCGCTTTCCCTCCTTTTAGCGTTGCCCTTGCATTCGTGATTTTCCTACCTAATAGAATAAACCTTTCTCTCGGAAAAGACTTAAATGCATTATGTCGAGCGTAAAGCAAAAAAAAACAAATAAAAACAAAGACAAAAAATAGGCGTCGAAAAAGAGAATAACCTAAAATCAAAAATATCCAAACGATTTGAAATGTTCCGAAAATTGCTCGTGAGATTTTTTTCGTTTTCGCTGTAGCG
>CH001841.1:1843852-1888485 GCA_000149265.1 Ciona savignyi | reverse complement strand
TTTCTTCAATTTGTTACCCAATAATCCCATGGCTTCAGGCAATGTCCGTAAACGTTAGGTGGCTTGCCCAAGGACCCAACCGAATAGCTAGCGATTAGTTTCGAAACCTTTGGGTTGAAAGCCGTCGCACCAAACCACAAGACAAACCCGTCGAACAAATGTTAACGATTTATCTCTTTCTCCAGGTATCACAACGATGGAATATGTGATTTGGGCCGAAACTGTCCATTAACTCACGAGGAAAAGCGACCAACAGAACGAATTTTGACTTCCAGCTTCGATCCGAATGCTCCTGAGTTTGTTCCCCGGCCACGCCGGCCACCTCCTCCCACATGGAGCACAGACGACGACAACATTATGAAGTCGGATGTTGGAACTGATGATGAGTTGGCACGTGACCTCACCAAACTTGCGCTACATATGAAGAAGAATTTTACACCTCGTGGATTTCATTCCAATGAGATTGAAGAAACTGGCCAACAAAACCGTTTTTGTTCGAAAGGCGTTAAAGACTTAAAGAGCCCTCGGTAAGATTAGGATAGGAGAGGATATTAATGTTTATCCCCGTGAATGGAAAAATGTACTTATATTGATACTTCAAATTCCAACAATAAAATTAATTGAATATAGTTTATCCCCTTTTTATATATTCTATACTCTCAGGCATAGCAAAGACATAAAGTTAGCAGATTGTACCACACCTGTGGCCGGCAGTGTGTTCATGGTCGACGAAAGTGAATTGGAACCAGATTACAGTTTAAGTGGTAAAGCTATTTTGAATATACCTGATTTGGCCGAGATTCTCAATTAGGTTATTTGTTTTGATCATTTTTCACTTTCAGTTCACAACGACTCAAAACGTACAAATGTTTCTTCAAAGTTTAAAACAAAGCCGTGCACAACATTCTACACAATCGGATCGTGTCCTTATGGAAATAAATGCAACTTTTACCACAAAGAAGACGAGAAGAATTCCTTCAGGGTGAAAACCCGCTTGTGCAAGTCCTGGAGTTCTGGTGGTGTTTGTGAGTATGGCGAGAGATGTGACTTTGCCCACGGTAGGTTAACATGCAAACACGGTGTTTTCTATTTATCCTACAACACGTTTCTCATTGTTCATATTTTACACTAAAGAATATTGATTGATAAAACCCTTACTGCAATTTAGTCCCCGAGTGTTTATAAATGTTTCTTTATGGACTTGCTGGTCGTCATCTAAAATCCGGCGTGATCAAAACCCTTTAGCTTTGGTAAACAACACCATTATATTGACCTTACAGCATAGGCCTATCTATGCAATGTTTGGATGGGTAACTAGGTATAAATTAGTTTTTGCAAGCTGAAACAACGATTTGAACTATGTATGTTTATGCTGTATATCATGTGTAATTTTGACTAGGTAATCAAGAACCAAACGTTTTTACTTGCAGAAACATATAGCGTAATTGTCGAAATTGGAATAGTGGTTTACATGTAGTTGAAGTCTTACACGTAAATTGCCAAATTAATTACTCACTTTTTTGCATATTAATGTTGTTTAATAATCTTTAATGAAGTATTTTTGCAATATTTCCTTTGTACTTTACTTTTTTACGTTCAGGAAGTGAAGAACTAGTTGTCAAATTCAAGACACGAATGTGCAAAATTTTCCAAGCAATCGGCAAATGTCCATATGGGGACCAGTGCACCTTCGCTCACTTCGAGCGGGAGAAGCGCAAAGACATTTCTACCGTCTACAAATTTAAAACTGAGCTTTGTCAACTGTAAGTTTAGTTTGTCATTTTAGCCCTATTTTTTCTTTCATTTAATACAAATTTATTGTTTCTGCTTGAATTGCATAAATAATGGATTTTTAATGTTCATATTTAAGTACAGCATGTGTTTAAACCAATTTTAAGTAAGTAATGCGCTTCAAAAGTCTTATTCAAATAAAAAGAGCGCTAATTAATTAACTAATAACATTGCCCGCCTTTAGGTGGTTAAGCAACAAATGCATTTATGGGCCAGCCTGCCATTTTGCACACGGCATTGATGAGATGAACAACTTTATAGATGCGTATGAAGAATGATGGAATTTGCCATAGTTAGCTATGTTTTTTATTAATTACCTGTCTAAGTTCACTACAAAAGTGTTTTGATTTTTTGCGTGCTTTGTTTTTTTATTGATTACCGTCAAAGTTCACTACAAAAGTGTTTCGAGTTTTTTTGGCGTGCTTGTTACATAAAACTATGTCCTCGGTTGTGAGGTTTTTTTATTTTCACATTTGATCACCATTTTCAATATCAAAGTTTACGAACACATTTTTTTGTTTCACCCACTTTCTGGGACTGTGTCTGTTTGCACCACGTTTTCAAATATTTCTTTTTACTTAATTTTGGTTTACGTTTTCATTTACAATATTTTGTAATACATTTTTAAATAAAATATTTTTTGGTTGAATATAGAATAAGAACGTTTCTATTCCAAATAGGCTTACGTAACATGCCTAAATTAAGTGTGCTTGTTGTAAGCATTAATTGTAAGTTTGTACTTTTTCGTTTCGTTGCATTGTAACATACATCGCACATTAAAAAAACCTTTGTTTATTGTGTGATGTGTCATTTGATAAACCGGAGTTCTACCCAAGAATTTTAAAACTATCGGGGCTTTAAGTTAATAAAATACACACAAGAGAGGGAAAACACAAGAGACAGTCGTCAGTACACCGTGCCGTCGGTTTATCGGAGTTATTACTGTTTGTTGCATATGAGTTAGAAGTTTCTATACTTTTTAGTTCAGCCCATTCATCCACTTAGTATCTTGCCTTATACCATGTGGCTAATAATAATTTAACAACTTTGTATCAGCTGAAGTCGGTGCCGAACCGACCGATACGAAACAATAATAAAACAAAAAGCTAACCTAACTAAACCTAATGTTTCCTAACACGCGATAATCACTTTCCTTCATTTAATTATTCTTTAATACTAAACTTAAACCTGCTTTCTTTTTAGCACTAAATAATTTGGGCCTATTTTAACTATTAAGCGATTTTGGCGGGAAACTTAAATATTCTTTGTCGCTCATGTATCGATGACTTCAAATGTTGAAATTAAGATCTTATCCACCGTAATCATATTTAACCTACTTTTTAACTGTACCTGGGTATTTTTATGTTTTTATTGCTATAGTTGATATACGTCATAATCTCCCTAAAAATATATAACAATTTTACCAAGTTTTATGAGGATTGTTGCGATCTTACAACGACCATGATTACGATCTTAAATAAACATCCTGGTGCTGGACTTCAATTACAACTTACGTTTAGCATGAATACGTTACTGGGGACGCCCCTATCAGTTAGAAAGTTGTTGGGTCTAGTCCTTCTTTTTATTTTATTAGCACCAGTAAATGAAAGGTTTAAACAAACCTTACGACGTTATAGTATACATGAAAATACATGCTTTGGCAACTTAAATTAAAATGTTATATCTTTTTACGCTTCTATGGATTAAACAGTAATATTTGATGATCATATTCTAGTTCATAGGATATTCATGTTTATCGCCATGAATGGAAAAACGTAAGAGGTTAACACACGGGCAATCTTTAGATCACCTGGCGCCCACCGCCGGGTTACCGGAGCTATTTCATCATATGATGCCAAAACGTCTGCGTTTTTACTAACTTTTTAGTTTTTTTTTTATTTAGCAAGGATCAACTTGTGAAAAGATAAACTGGGTTATCCAGTATTGACAACCACCCCTTAAATAATTCAAAACACCATTTGCAATAAAATGAACAAATCTGACACAGAAGGTGCTGGTGGTGATAATTTTAACAATCAAGTAACAAAGGTAGGTCAAATAGATGTCACATGGGTCAATATAAATATTATCATCACTAGTCAACAGCAAAACTAACTATCAGTTTTACTAGTTTTACTTTTGGTTCAACTTTACCCACCGGTAACTGTCAATTGAAAACCCAACAATTATCTTAAAATATATAACTTAAGCAGCAAATAATTTTAAATGATTTTCTGTTAAGTCTTAAATGTAACTCTTATAAGTTAATGTTTTATTGTAGATACTTGCATGGTTGCATTCAGAACTTGGAGAGGGTCATGTTCCAAGCATTGAAATCAATCCTGAAACAATCTTGGTTGTTGGTGAATTGATGGCGGCTGATAAACAAAAGAAAATAGCCATTGCTGAGTTGAAAAAGGCTAAAGAAAGAGAGGCCTGTGAATATAAAGCTGAAAGTATGTTTAAATCTATTTGATTATAATCTTTGATTTATTAACCATGTGAACAAATCTGTATTCCAATTATTTAGATTATTTATTTCTAATAACTATTTTTTTGTATTGAGGTGAAAGATTGGGGAAGATACTAAGCTCTGTTGGTCTTCATACTCAAAACATGTCACCTAAAATGGTAATGTTTTTGAAAACATTAAACGAGTGTGCAATGGAGCTTAATACATTAGTTCCAAACCAAGCTTGTATGACGGCGGCTCTAAGCGAGTTTTCACTCTCGTATGACAGAAAACTGTTAGATATTGCGGACAGGGAAAATCTACTGGATGATCTTTCTGATTACATTGCTGAGGCTCAAAAATTAAAAGAAAAACTACTTTTGTAAGTTAATTTACAATTTAATTAATTATATACTGTTTCTTTTTATCATTTTACGGTTTGTAGTCCTTTAACTGCAATGCAAATAACATCAAGCCAAATTTTAGACCCAAGCAATAATTTTAAATCTTAAAATTAATTGATATAGGCAAAATTGTTATAACAAGCATATATATAAATATATATCTAGAAAGTTTAATGAGCTGGAAGCTAGCTTGCCGGAAGAATGGAAAAATGCTGAATTCCGTAAAAAACGGGCAAAGTTGTACAAGAAAAAAAAAGCTGAATACCTGCAAACAATTCATAAGTAAGACAACAATACATAGACTTTGCCTAACTTACATATTATATAATCCATACTAATAAATAGATATTTCTTTCGTTTTTTTGACTGATATTTTGTGTCGCAATTGTGTTAAAAACACTGATATTTTTTTTATTTTTTAGAAATGTGCTCTGTATTTGTGTTCACAATTGTGTTATTTTTGTTATCAAATTATAGTTCTTTTTTTCACAGGCTCAGTCAAGATATTAATACTGCGGGTTTTTGCCATGAAATATCTCATGAGAACCTTGAGAAAAGAGGGAGTGAAATTCAAGATCTTTTAGAAAAGCTAAAACCTCTTCGTTTGCATCTTAATTCTTACCAAAATTTACCAACGGTAAGTACCGTTTATATCTTTTTAATACCTTTTTGACTGTAATTATAATAGGTCCAACTTTTTTTAACTGGTCGCATGTGTCCTTGCGCAAGGCACTTAACGGACATTGCCTGTACCCAGCGGATTAACGAGTTCTACTTAATTGAAGGAACGTGTGAATCATATACAACACACTGCAATAGCTTCGGTAACCCGATGATGGGCGCGAGGTAATCTGACGATTGCCGTGTGTTAACCCCCTTGGTTTTCCCATTCATGGGGATAAACATGAATATATCCTATCCTAACTTTCCTAACTAGATGATAAATTTAATTTACCACTGTTCTATCATTATTTGCACATACTTTTATGTATGTTCATCAGCCAGTTAGGATATGATGACATTGAAGATCGAATTAACATACATATATTTAGGATTTAACAAAAGCACGGTTAAAACTCCATGAAGCAACTCATCAGCTTTCTGAAACAGAAGAAAATCTAAACGACACAATCATGGCCCTCAACCGATGAAACAAATGGTAACAGTTTGCTAAATTTTTTAACCGGTCTTCTTAATAATTTTTTTTTTTAATTTATTTTAGTATTCTTTATTTATTGTTGGGTCACTTAATTGGTGCCGTGTCTCTTTTTACCCCTAAAATACATCATCATAGCTTTACCAAATCTCAAAACTGAAATTATTTTAATTTATCAAAAATAATGTGATTGCAATACAGCATCTGAATTTCATATTTACATATTATAGTGTGTGGTATTCGACTGCTAGTACATGGTTCATATTTTTTCCAATTTTATGTGAATTCCATTTGTTGATTTAAGCACTATCATTGGTGACATTACTGGTGCCGGACATTCATCGTCAACATACAACTTGTATCTTAGCAACGTTTGAGCTATTACCATCTTCAGTTCAGCCATAGCGAAGTTTTGACCTATGCAGTTTCTGTAATTGAATAAAATATAGGATAGGTTACACATTATGTCTGACAGACTAGTCTGGTGGTTTAGTGCGTCGCCTTTCAGCCGAAGGGTTGCAGGTACGTAACTGGTGGCTATCTAGTTAGTTGTGTACTAGGGCAGAATAATGGGTTCTACTAAATTAAAGGAACCTGTGAGTCATACATTACACACTACAATAGCTCCAATCTCCAATAACCCGACGGTGGGCACAAGATAATCGATTGCCTGTGAGTTAACTCCTTTAGTTTTCCCATTCATGAAAATAAATGTGAATATCCTATCCGATCCTATTCTTTACCGGGCTGTTAAATATAATTGAAACTTTTTTACTGTTTTAATTAAACCTGTAAATACACTACCACCAAGGAGTATTAATTAAACCTGTAAATACACTACTGCTAAGGAGCATGCCAAAAGACACAATCACAAAACTGATTAACTATTGGCTGGTATCTAACCGGCCAAATAATTGCCAGATTACCTCGTGCCATCAGTCAAACTACTGAAGCTATTGCAATGTGAATGTATCAGAGATGGTTTTTGTTTAAACAATTAAAAAACAATGATTATTATAATTTTTAAAAGACTTTATTTTACCTGGGACCAGCTGAAAATGGAATGTAGGCATATGGTGAACGTTTTGAACAGTTTTCAGCAGAGAATCGCATCGGATTAAAAACCTGCCACAAAATTTAAGGATTTTATTTATATATAGGATAGGATATTCATGTTTTCCCGTGGATGAGAAAACCAAGGGGTTAGCACACGGGCAATCGTCAGATCACCTCGCGCCTGCCGTTAAGTTACTGGAGCTATTGCAGTGTTGTATATGATAGACACGTTCCTTTAATTTGGTATAACCCATTAATCCACTGTCGCTAGCGACCAGTTTTGAACCTGCAACCTTTCGGTAGAAAGGCGTCGCACTAAACCGCCAGACTAACCGGTCGGACAAATATAGGTTATATATGTAATAAACAAATTGTTGTTCTTTACTTTTTTTTTTAATTTTACACAATGATCACTTACTTGCGGATCATCCCACAGCTGTTCATTCCGGTGTACGTTCATTATTGGGATGGCCATGTTACAGGGCGCTTCAACTTTTCTACCACATTTATCTTTTGTGTCGACCTATGGCGAAGTGTATTTGCATTAAACGATGTCCTCAACTGAGTTTAGTTTAGTTTTTTTTCCGCGATAAAAATACGAAGCAGGACCTTTGATAAAAATTTGGAAAACTGAAAAAAAAACGGCAAAACGACAGTCGTTAGAACACGTCTAAAAACCAATAAATTATCAAATGTTGGTATAATAGGATGTGGTCGCTAAACCCACATAAAAAAAAATAAATAAAATTATAATGTAAAAATAAATGTTTATAAAAACACCATTCCACTAAGCCTCAAAATAAAGTGTGCGATTATAAGTTTTGCTTCCTCACTTACTGGTACATCTTCCATGCAATGTTGGTCAGCGCCAAAACCCCGTGGAAATTGTATTGCATGTTGCGTTCTTCGTGCAATGGCAAATACCGGTGGATATAGCCTCAAAACTTCTTTTATAAACATTGTAACAAACGGTAGTTTTGACAGGTCTTGCCTGGTGTTAAAGTATATACACGCTAGGTTAGGATAGGATATTCATGTTTATCCCCGTGAACGGAAAAACCAAGGGGGTTAACACACGGGAAATCGTCAGATCACCTCGCACCGACCGTCGCACTTAACTGCCAGACTAACCGGCCGGACGGAAATGCGCATAGGCCTCACCACCATTGTGCAAGATTTTTCCCAAATATGGCTTTTATCGTAACAAGCAAACATATCTATATTGACGCTGGGGAATTTAGTTTTCTTGTGACCATGCCTCATTGCGTGCTTAATGCTTAGCTTAACAAATACAAGTCTTACCAGTTTAGACTAGTTTTGGTCCCCAACACTTCTTTGATTTCACGCCTACACGTTTCTTGGTGTTCCGTGTTTGTTGCAAGGCAGTAAAACGACCAGGCAATTCCACTGGCAGTTGTATCGTGTCCTTCGAATAGGAAAGTGTCGACTTCGTCCCTGATCTCGCGCTCAGTTAATCCTTTTCCATCTTCGTCCTACAAATTTAGTTTATTTTTTTGTTTCCATAATAAAAACACAAAGCAGGACCTCTGATAAAAAATTTGAAAAACTATTTGGAAAAACTAACTAAAATATGATGTCATAATACACTGTGGAATGTAAGGGTTCGAACATACTATAGTCTGTTTTAAGCGCTATAGCGCTTAATTTTTAAGGAGTCGCTCAAAATTGAAGTCCCTATCAGGTAATAAACACCCAGTTATAGCTCCAACCTAATTGTAGACAAAGAATCTTGTTTAGAATTACGGACATAAGCTCCCGCATGAACTATTATTGTTTTTCATGAACGTAGCCTATATAAAAAGAAAAGAAAACTTTACCCGAGTCAATAATAGAATGTCCAAAAAATCCAAGTGCTTCCCCTCAGATTTTCGATGTGCTGCAATTTTCTCGGAGTCGCTTTTATCATTCTCGGCCAAATGCTGAAGCAGAACACTTCGGTTGGAAAACTGTCGTTCGCAAATCACCTGAAAATCAGAGCAACAATTGGATATATATATATAGATAGATACAGTTGAGATCTAAGCGTCGTTCGATTAGCTTAATAGTTTCGGTTAATCTGCAAAAGTGGTGAAGTTTTCTTTTAAATTTGCTGGACAAATTAAAGTGACCTGATAGCAGTGTGTTACAATCGCTTTTGGGTTAGGGAACCCAGCCGAAGAAATGAAAAGTGTGCGGCTTTTGGGAAATCGCATTGCATTTTAGCTTAACTAATTTCAGTGAGGTATTAAAAAACAAAATAAATACTGAAATGCAGCTTAATTGAGATGGCAACTTGTAATTTCTAAAAGCTCTATATTGGCCATATTTAACAGTACAGAAGTGTATGGTTTGTCATTGATGTCACATTTCAGCAAAAACAGCGCGCTGATAATTTATGTACGTGCACCAAATAAAACAGTACGCTGGTAAACTTTCATCTGGTCAAGAGGGTCAAAATTCGATCGTTTACGTTATTGTGTTGCAAAATTAAATGCACGTACCTAAATTATCAGCTTTCTTAGAATTTATTCTTGGCTCGTCACTAGACCGTTTACGTAGAAGTAGCTAGAACCATTATACGACACAGTCGTTCACAGTTGTTATTGAAGTATGTCAACGATAACTATAAACGGACAAGTAGAAAGCACTGCAGTAGCGCAATCTTACCAAAGCTTTAGACCCATGTGCAATTTTCCCACATTCTTTTTAATCATTTAAATACCAAAACAACCCAAAACGTTAGCTTTAATAAACAGATTAATTATTAACTTGAGGGATGCGGCGCAGCCGTAGGTCGGCGTGGAGTTTTACCTTTTCGTCAAAATCGTGGATGTATTTGGCAGCTTCCTTAAATTGTCGCCCGCTTTTTGTAATCCCAAATATCCAATCAATATGACAAAACGGATTGAATATTCGCTTCATTGCGATCGTTGTGAGAGTGTATACTGCACTGGTGTATTCATTGCTTTTCCTTAATGTAAAGTACATAAACAGTAGGTTTATTTGAAAAACCCTAAAAAACTTGTGAAATAGCATTATATTAAGTTTACATGTAATAGCTGTTCGACGTAGCCTACGCACTAAAGTCTATATATCTCAGCTTGTCACTACTATAGGTTAAGCAAATGATTAAATATTATAGGTTAATAATTTACCCTTCTAACTGGCAATCAGTTTCGCATGAAATGGCGCATTGCATCATGCTATCCAATGTCATTCTGCTAATAGGTGAAGAAACTTCAACCATATTACCATCGCATTTGTCCGTCCATTTATCCAGCATAGTATTGCAACAAGATTCAAACACTTTAGAATACCTGTTGGTTGCAAATGAGTGATAATCCCAAGGATACTTGTTTTATTTCTTCGCACATTTACTTAACTGTTTTAAGATTTCAAAGTGAAAAGCCTTGGTCAAAAGATGACGATTTCGACGCCATTTTTTTCCATGACTGACCAACAAGCCATCACCAATCCAAGGTTTAATAAATCTATATGCTAGGTTGTCCTTTGGTTCTGAAATTTCGTTTTAAATGTTGCAGCGAGGTTATTATACTTGAATAACAAAATTTGTGAAGAGTGTAATTGAACACCACAACGTACCTTCGACAGTCAGTAAAGGCCGAATAACATGTGGATGAATTAGCATCAAATAGGGTATCACTGGGCCGATCCATGCCATACCCATCTTGGGGTACATCTTGGTTTGTTCGCAAGTCTTTAAAATGCTTTCTTGGTTCGGCTTCAACTGCGTTTAGGATTCTAACTGGTTATTACTGACATATACTGTACAAAAAGACTGTATTACCAGGTGCAGGTGACCAAACAACCAGTGGGGCTTTGGTCCGTCGATTTCCTTGGTTAATGCCTTACTCCTCCTCAATTCGGAAAGATGTGGAATGAATAATTTTCTGATTTCATTAAACACTAGAAAAGCCAGGCAGGAAAAAGCCACAACGAAAAATGTGCTGGAAAAATACCCCAGACTATCCAAGTATAACATTGCTTC
Source organism: Ciona savignyi (assembly GCA_000149265.1). Lineage (NCBI taxonomy): Eukaryota > Metazoa > Chordata > Ascidiacea > Phlebobranchia > Cionidae > Ciona > Ciona savignyi. The sequence goes on along the minus strand of CH001841.1, from coordinate 1,877,617 downwards.
GTATCTATATTCTGCAAAAACGTCGTTGGGAAAAGGTTACCTGGTTTGAAAGCTGCCAATACTATGTATACAAACTATACTGTGGTGATGCTTGCGTCTGCTGTAGTATAAGTCACTAGGCCAATACAAATAATGTTTACAAAGTGAGTAGGTATGTAGGCCAGCTAAGTTTGCTAAAAGTTAATACTGAAGAACGGAAATACGAGGATCAAATAAAGCACAATTGGAAGGGGTAGGTTAGTAGCATGAATAAACTGAGAAAACACAAAATAATAAAGCGTCAAACGGTCGTGTAGCCGAATGGTTAAAGCGACCGATTTACTAATTTGTAATTGGTAATCGGTTTGGTGAAGAAACCCACGATTAGAAACTTAGCCTAGTAAATGAAGAAACGTTGTATCATGTTTCAGTACAACGAAGTAAATGACAAAAGGCGCAGGTGCAAATATGGCTAATTTCACCCCGATTTAATAAATCTTTGTCTCATTATAGTGTCTCCGTTATTGGGTGATAATAAAAACTTTTATTCATACGGTTTGGTCATTTGATCTTTATGTGATTTAAACAAAATTATTTTAACGGCAATGACACTTGTCATGACACTTGTCCACCTTTGTTTCTATTTTATTGTTTTCTACTTTTTACGTCACGCTGGTGACAGGCATGTCTGGTCGCCAGGTCATTTGGTAAGAAAGTCATGGGTTATTCTTTGACATCTGATATTTTGCAACCGGAAACGAGTATTTAGAGGGAAAATTTTAACTAAGTTGTAGATGTATAAAAAGAGCTAGAAAAAAAACAAATGGAATGAAAACAACTACTTGCTCTGGTAAATCCCCAACATATAATTGACATAGGTATACTAATTGTAATGCTCTATTTGCAGGTTGATAAAACAGTTTAACACTTAAAAAGCATTCATAAATTGGCAGAGAAGGTTAACATAAGCAACAAAAATGAGAGTTCTTCAATTTTAACCCAACTAAAACCAGTGTTCGATTTTCTTTATGCCCGATAATACCGGAAGAAAATAAAAACAACTAAATAAAACTTTTTACAGATGTAAGCCAATATTTATTGGATGGAAGTGGCAAATTTAATATAAATCACGTCAGCAAAACTCCTTTGCAGAACCGCAAATACAAGCAAGACAGTCGTTTTTTACAAAATTTCGTTATTTTGGTAAATAGCCTTCTGTCCAGTTGTTTTGTTGGTATTTGCGCCTATTGCTGGATCGCCTATTGCTGAATCTACAACTAACAATCCTCAGCCAAAACTCTAATAAATCGCAAACCGAATCTTTACAAAATGTTTCTTTAATCTTAGATTACAAGCTGATGCAGTACAATACATACAGTTCAACTGGTTGCTTAGATATGCCCAGAGCTGCGGCTCCAAGCAGGCGGCTACTTAAGGTTCGCATTCCATTACGTGCCTTCTGATACTGAAATAATCAAAAGAACTTACACGCAAAACGAAAGCAAGGCAGCTCGCCACGTATGTCATAATGTGGGAAGTATTATCGGAAACATCGGTGCGGATATTAAAGCCGATTGACAAGCCAGAGGAAAAGATGCATAGCTGTGCATGCATTAAGGCTTTTTAACAATTTAACAAAGCTTAATATAGTACGCAAAAAGATATAACACAAGCCGCGAATTCACTACAGGGCAGTCATGATTCCCAACAATCCGGTATAGGTAACCAATTTTTATCATGTCTTTAAGCTTGTATCAATTTTCTTATGCGCAAATGTAACAGTGTAATTCCTCCGTATTGTGTCTTTGATTATTAACTTGTGTCTTGCTTCCTATTAAGCGTGAACTAATCAGTTGTATCACGTGTTTGCGCCTTTTTGTTATACGTACGTGCCTTTGCCTTTTTGGCAGTCGTAATTTGCACGTACCAGTAAGCGGTGGTAACCTGCTATGGTTTTACTAGTTTTACAAATACAAGATTGGGCATAAACCACATGTCTGAAATGCCAACCCTAGAGTTGTTACACAAACAGTTTGTGGGCGCTTTTTGTTTTGCTGACCGGGGCGTTGGCTAAGCTTGCTCCAAAAGGCTGCCTTATGGTCTCTGGCGAGCTGCGCAGCGGAAAGTCTATAAGTTTACTCTCCACAGAACGCCTACTAATTATTATAGTAGCCACGGTTTGTAAAGTCTTATCTTAAACTCGAAGTCTAACTCTCGATTCAGTTTAGCTGTATTCTGCGTCTCATTCAATATACAGTTGGGTTAATGCAACTTATCTAGCCTGAAGTACGTTATACAGCATTACGCAAGTTATCTAGTCTGAAGTACGTTAGGCCTATACAGCATTACGCAAGTTATCTAGTCTGAGGCACGTTATTTTTTTCTGCATTTTGTTAACCTGTGATTGACCCACAATGCTATCGTAGCTAGCAGGGTGTTTTGTACAATAGTGTCGCTTGTTAATAAACTCCTTTATTATTGCTATAGTGCTTTGGCAAATCAGGTAAACTACATCTTGATTGTATTGCACAATGAAGTATTTTACACACCAATTATAATTATTGTTGAACTTGCGCCTTCCACAATCAACCTTCCTTTACTTACTGGTAGATATTTGAACTTTGTTAAGCTTTTTCGTATTATATCATGCACCCATAAAGTAAGATCACGTATTACTGCACCACTGCCAGAACAACGTAGTTTCATACAATGCACATTATGCTGTAACAATAGGAGGTCGTCACAGTACTGTAGACGAAATTTAATAGCAGTGTGGCGTAGTCTTATACTGTAGTTAAAAATGCTAATGAAGCCGTTATAATTTAGAAAAACTTTTTAAATTAATAGGCTACGAAGTATGAAGTCTATGGCGGGCCACGTAAATAGGTACCGCGGGTCCGCGGGCCGTAGGCTGATTGCTGCAAACCTCTGCTGTATGTCATCAAAAAAATTATAGGAGAGAGTTGTTTATGCGGAACGACAAATACTTTTTTCTTTTTTTGGAGGCCTATTCTTCTATTTTCAAACGGTAGAAGTTATAGCTCATATGGTACCACTACCAGTAGCGCGTCAAGCTGTCAGCCGAAAGGTGATGGATTTGAAACCAAATTCTGGCTATTCGGTGGTGTGCTTGGACTATGCACTTAGTTGCTTTTGCTTGAAACCGATAAAATAATGGGACAGCACTAAAAGGAGAGATACTGCACACGCTATTTGTGTGAAAACTAGAAAATTATTCATAGCTTTAACCCCAACCCTAAACTCAACCCCAACACTAATCTCAACTCTAACCCCAACCCTAATCTCAAACTGAACACTAATCCTAACCCGACCATTAATCGACCAAAATGGTCTTAAAGAGATAATCGTGGAAAAACTAGGCTTATTTATTTAAGTTGGATATAAATTTATAACGGCAATGTTCATATATATATAAAAAAATCACAATCAGACAACATACATTCAGGACCTGAAAGAGTCTTCACGGTAATTTACAGAAAACTCTGTATTCCGTTTCTTTTAAAAAATTCAAAGGCATTTGCGGTGAATTGCTGTTGGCCCAACTTCATCGTATTCATGTTTCTGCAGACAGGCTTTTGGAAATGAAGTCAATTCTGCGATGATGGAACCTCCTGTCCAAACTGTGTATTTTCTCTCGGGAGGAGCGATGGTTCTGACATTAATCGTGCTCGGCGCTCGTGTCGATATTTCCTTTCGTATTCTTTCCGAAAATCCTTAATTAAAATATTTTATATTTATCTTTCTTAATTCTAATTCATATTTATTATATTTTAACGACTCTGGTTTTTTTAACAAGCGCAGTTGTATATGATATTTATTTTTATTCATGGACATGGAAAAACGCGTCTTTGATTGACAGTTCGGCGTACTACAGCAGGTAAGCAATCTTGCCGGACTAAAGGGTTTAGTTGTTATGTTTTTCAGTCGATAAGTTTTAAAATGTAAAGAAAGTCCAAGTTTTTAGAGTTCCGTTATAATCGGCAAAACTGTAATTAAGTTTTTAATAGGTGCGGTTGTAAAGGGTTCAGCTGTAATTGGTTACATTGTAGGGGTTTAGTTGTAAAGGATCTGTGTTATTAAAATAGCCGGTGACAAAAGATTTTTCTTATAAGTAGAGGTTAAGAAAAGAAAAAGTAGGTTCAGTTAGAGGTTAAGTTAAGAAAAAGTAGGTTCAGTTAAAAAGGCGTTCAATTGAAAAATCTCTATACATACCTGGAAATAAGGTTGAGCCTCCAGCAAGAACAATATTTGAATATAAAGATCGACGTGTATCAAGAGTGCATTTCGAAATAGAGTTGTACAGAATTTCATGTATCCCTGGACTGTTTATACCAAGAAGACTTGGCTGGAACAGGGCCTCGGGACATTGGAAAGCTTCTTTGTGTAATGTTATTGTCTGTAGGTGATAACACATGTCAATGTGGACACAGAAAATAAGAACTACAAAGAACCTTACCCGACCATCGGGAAGATTGTAATTTGTTTCTGCTGGTATATCAGAGGTGTTGTCGTGTTCAAAATCTGAACTTACAAAGCAAACGTTCTCCTTCATATTTTGAATGCTTATTCGTTCGGCTGCTCTTAAAACAACACCACAAGGTTTTTTTTACCACTAACAATTTATGATATAAATAGCCACATATTGTAGAATTTCGCTCAAGGGCACACGATTGTCGTAATTTACTGATTAATGATCGGTGCTTTACCGAGCACTTATGGTGATGCTTTAAACTATGATACAGATTTAAAACACACATTCTTACCAGTTGTTAGAAACGTGTAACCTCTTTTGTTCAATTTTTGTGCTAAAAACTCGGTGATATCAAGACCTGCTATTTCGACCTTTTGAATAGCTTTCCGTATAAGGTACCCTTCATAGATAGGAACGCTATATGTGAGACCATCACCACTGTACAAAGCAACTCCAGTAGTAATGTCTCCAGAGTACAAAGAAAGCACAGCTTCCAAAGCAATGTGCAGACCACCGACATTAAAACTTTCGAACATAATTTCAGCCATCTTTTCACGATTCGCCTGAATTTCAAAACTGATTATATTCCGATGATTAAAAATAACGCAAATTCAGAATTAGAGTGTGTCAATCACGTTTAACCACCTTAATTATAAAGCCGTTTTAACGAAAGCAGTAAATTGATCATTATATTATTGCAGGCAGAGATATGACAAATTAAAAATTTTAAGATTGACAAACTAAAAATTTCAAACCAAAAAAAATGCCGCTAAACGAGGGTCGTTTCTAAATTTTTGCAAATGCCGGTAATTTACCATAGTTTTTTTCAAATAACCGTGTCGTTGCAATAAAAACACATCAGTTATTTTTTACCACTCGGCGAAGTAATAATTACTGTTTTGTTAAATAACTACACAATAAGCTGGCTTTTATTGTACCTTTGGGTTAAACGGAGTTTCTGTTAATAACACTTGGCGGTGATCAGGTTTAGTTTGCAGCTTTTCGTAGAAAACATGACTCCAAAGCTTTTCCATTTCGTCCGATTTCGTAATAATACCTCTCTCAATAGGACAGTTAATGTGATAAGAGATTCCACTTCTTTCGAGCGCTTCTTGCCCAATGTAGGCGTGGGGATGGCTCATACCAACCATAACACCCTATAAATAAAAATGTGTCTTCTGTAAAGATTAGAGTCCGACCGCGGATTAATGGGTTCTATAAATTAAAAGAATGGGTGTATCATGCAATAACTGCGGTAACCCGACGGTGGGCGCGAGGTTATCTGACTATTGCCCGTGTGTTAACCTCCTTGGTTTTTCCATTCACCAGGATAAATTATTCTATCACTATCCTATAGTAGTAATCTACGTAAAACAATCTTTGGTTTATGTCACCAGTATACACTAGTAGATTATTTGACTTTGCCACGGAAAAAAATAGTGTTTTTAGTTCAAATACCCAGATTACCGTATGTGGTGGTTGTCCCACTGCGCATGGAATTTCGAATTGTGGTTCATGTTCGCCACCGAAGCCAACTTTACAGGTGTTGGATCCATTATCAATGACAATTGCTGGGTCGTCGAGCTCCATGAAACCGTGAACGCGTCACAATCTGAATAAACCTAAGGAACAGGAAATAAAACAAGCTTCAAAATGAATCATACTGACGGATCTGATGTTACTGTACTCTCCATAACTCTCTCCAAAGAAGTTCTAATCCATTTTAAGCCCTAAATCGCTATGTTTATTAATCATTTGCCAATATTACACTCAGTTTACGAATTTATACCCAGTAATTTAGACGCAATTTAGATGAAAACTTCTATGTTGTAAGCCTACCAACACACCAAATACACATCACGCCACATTTATAATCTGAGGGAAACATTCCACACTAAACACTCCAATAAAACTGTCCAAATTTCAAATAATCCATAACAGCTTTTTGACACTAGCTAGTCAAACACAGCGCATCGATAATACTTGTGACTTCCTTACTATACGGGTTGACTGAGTCTACTGACGTATTTGTAAGAAGATACATTGTCAGCCAATCAGGCAGAACCGCGGGTAAATAACACATTGCGTTTTTCTTGGAATTTTAAAGTACATAACTGAAGCATAGTGATGTCATAATGCTCATTCTCGCACAACTAGTTACTTAAGACACCGCAAATTGCGATATAAACTGTGATTCATATAACTAACAATCTAGCTAGGTAATAGATATTGTTGTTTTAATTTAATGAACTTGCCTCTATTTAAATGCTGGCAGTTTAATGATATCTCAGTAGGATAAACCTATACCTGTTGGTTAATATAATATCATGTACAACTGAGCTTGCCAGCGGCAAATTAACTTTATAGCGATACGTTGTATGCTATACCTATATATGGAACGCCATCGACGCAAAAATGATACAACGTCGATTATGATGATGCAATTCGATTTTAATGATACAATTTTAACGACGAAAACTGTTTACAACGACTAGTCAAATGATACAACGTCGATTATGATGATGCAATTCGATTGTAATGATACAATTTTAACGACGAAAACTGTTTACAACGACTAGTCAAATGATACAACGTCGATTATGATGATGCAATTCGATTTTAATAATACAATTTTAACGACGAAAACTGTTTACAACGACTAGTCAAATGATACAACGTCGATTATAATGATGCAATTCGATTTTAATAATACAATTTTAACGACGAAAACTGTTTACAACGACTAGTCAAATGATACAACGTCGATTATGATGATGCAATTCGATTTTAATAATACAATTTTAACGACGAAAACTGTTTACAACGACTAGTCAAATGATACAACGTCGATTATGATGATGCAATTCGATTTTAATAATACAATTTTAACGACGAAAACTATTTACAACGACTAGTCAAATGATACAACGTCGATTTTGATGATGCAATTCGATTTTAATGATACAATTTTAACGACGAAAACTGTTTACAACGACTAGTCAAATGATACAACGTCGATTATGATGATGCAATTCGATTTTAATGATACAATTCGATTTTAATAATACAATTTTAACGACGAAAAATGTTTACAACGACGGGTGATAATCAGGGTAAGACAAGGGGTGAACAGAGGTTAGGCATTTATGGGGTATTTAAGCAAGGTGCAGCCAGTAAGAGCACTGTACACAAGGGCATAGCTTAATCAAGTAAGGTAAAAAGATTAAGAAAGCGGCAAAGCCAAGCGAGGCTATACCAAAATGCTCTCTGATATTATGGGAATTATACACAGTTTATATAAGACTCAAAACAGGAAACACATGTTTGTACACGATGCCTGGAAGGCGTTAAACAGAACGTGGGAAACAATTCACCGATTTGAGCTGTAAAAACAGGAAATTAATCGTGACTTTCCATGCACAAAATATGGACACAGCATGGCATAATGACCTAATTGTTAAAATATACAGAAATACAAATATAAACGTGTTGGATTCCCACACATTTGCACCAACCTCGCAACACCACAGGAGTAAAACGTTACGATGCTATTTTCCAGTATGCAGGTGCGAAAGCTTCCGGCCTTAGGTAGAAGAGTGATATAGCGGGGATATATAATTATGTGTTTGTTTTTTCGGGAATATTAACACTGAACCTGTGGGAGGGAACTGTAGCAATTTTGATATTTCATTTGCAAAAACTGCATTTCAGTTAATCCACGTCAACTGAGTTTATTCTGCCATCACATTATAACGTCATTGATACTTTTCGTGACGTCATTGACAACTGAAGCAGTTATTTACCATCTACGACCTACGTCATTATTTACTTTATAAAGCGTTCTGCAATAACACAGACACACATATATAGAAACACAACATAATAAAAAAATATAACTACGAGTGGAGTTTTCCTGTTTTTCTATATCTAGTGGAGGTTCCGCCAGTCGAGTTTAGTTCCACTCGATGTGTGTACATATGGAGTCGGAGCGGAGATTTATGTACCATGTATAGACGGCAGCGGATCCTGGGGCCTGGTCCCGGCCAATTAGAGCGTTGAAAACCAATGGCCCTACAGAACCCCTGCCTGCGACACACACAGTCGATTAAAATGTATCAACACCGAATCAAATCATCTTGCTCAAACAGCTAAATGGCAAATGGCCAAACGAGGAACGACCAATTCATGGTAAAAAGTGTGTTGTTATAGCAAGTACGGCGATTTGTTATAGCAAGTACATAAAAATTAGCAAATGGGTGGATAACACACTTGTAAATTTGTTCCTAAAAAATAAACCTTATATCTTGTTTGGTTTTCAAACGCGCGCCACGAACGCATCTACACTATACGTCAAATTATAACTATTTTCGCTTTGGGTTTAAATGAAACAGCTTGGATATACCTAAATCAGACGATTTTTTTATAGTAAGTACATGAAAATTGGTGGATGGGGTGGATAACACACTTGTAAATTTGTTCCCAAAAAAATAAACCTTGTATCTTTGTTTGGTTTTAAAACGCGCGCCATGAACGCACATCCCCTACCTCAAATTATCAAAATTTTCCGTATATCGGTCGTATTTAATTTCATAATACTACAATATATGAAAATATTAATTCCTTAATCAGATTAACATGCAATTCTCAATACAGGCATGAATATTAACTATTTTAGGACATTGGTTCAACTTTCCTCCAATCACAATCATTAAAAGTGGACCTATTAGATTTAATATGATATGTTAGGAAATAATATCGCAGGATCACGAAAAAAGAAAAATGACAATCGTTTTCTCGTTTCGTTTCTGAGAAAAAATTGTTGTGTCTAATTTAAGAATTTTGTTTCTGGAAAAAGAAAAAATTATAAAAAAAATAATTTTTGTTTCTACATCTGTGTTTCTGTCACTAGATGATAACGGAAAGCACAAATTACAATAGTTTTAAAATATCGTATCTAGAAACCAAAAATATATTTTCCTAAAATCGACGTTGTATCATTTGACTAGTCGTTGTAAACTATTTGCGTCGTTAAAATTGTATCATTAAAAACGCCTTGCATCATCATAATCGACGTTGTATCATTTGACTAGTCGTTGTAAACAGTTTTCGTCGTTAAAATTGTATCATTAAAATCGAATTGCATCATCAAAATCGACGTTGTATCATTTGACTAGTCGTTGTAAACATTTTTCGTCGTTAAAATAGTATCATTAAAATCGAATTGCATCATCATAATCGACGTTGTATCATTTGACTAGTCGTTGTAAATAGTTTTCGTCGTTAAAATTGTATTATTAAAATCGAATTGCATCATCATAATCGACGTTGTATCATTTGACTAGTCGTTGTAAACAGTTTTCGTCGTTAAAATTGTATCATTAAAATCGAATTGCACCATCATAATCGACGGTGTATCATTTGACTAGTCGTCGTAAACAGTTTTTGTCGTTAAAATTGTATTATTAAAATCGAATTGTATCATCATAATCGGCGTTGTATCATTTGACTAGTCGTCGTAAACAGTTTTTGTCGTTAAAATTGTATTATTAAAATCGAATTGCATCATCATAATCGACGTTGTATCATTTGACTAGTCGTTGTAAACAGTTTTCGTCGTTAAAATTGTATCATTAAAATCGAATTGCATCATCATAATCGACGTTGTATCATTTGACTAGTCGTTGTAAACAGTTTTCGTCGTTAAAATTGTATCATTAAAATCGAATTGCATCATCATAATCGACGTTGTATCATTTGACTAGTCGTTGTAAACAGTTTTCGTCGTTGAAATTGTATCATTAAAATCGAATTGCATCATCATAATCGACGTTGTATCATTTGACTAGTCGTTGTAAACAGTTTTCGTCGTTAAAATTGTATCATTAAAATCAACGTTGTATCATTTTTGCGTCGATGGCGTTCCATAGTTCCATACCTATATACACAACATATGTTTACAAAACAACACTCTTATCTCACCACACCTTTGATTATAATGTTAATTCCATTTTAGTGGTTTATATTACACCGATTTATGCGGATTTACGATAAAACACAATCCGCCGGCTTAGTTAACTTTTACGATGTACAACAGTATTTTGCATCAAAACCTGTTACTTTACAAGCCTATAGCGCAACAAGTTGTAGCCGAAAAGCAATATTTTAGGTATTTTAGTACTGTGGACTTTAGCTTGTTAATTTAGTTCGTCTCTTTTTAGCTGAAATTTTATATTCAAATCTGGACATTAGCTTGTTTGTTTTCTACCTTGGCAATGCAAACGGCACACTGCAATATCTGTGGTAACCGGCCTTGAGCGCGAGATAGAAAAACTTCTATGTATTTGCAGTTTCCATTCACGGGGATAGGCATAGACACATTATTTTACCTAATCTAACTTTATACTATGTGTTAAATGAAAAGGAAATTTACTGCTGATTACCTTATCACTAACATTTACATGTTCTAGGGTTCCAAATACATAATATTTTATTTCAGCTTCTACGAAATACTTAAATTGCATATAATTAATATTTGCTTCCTTTATACTTCTTTTGATACAGATAAAATGTCAGTGTAGGCGACCTTAAGAAACATGATCCTCACAGGACACTACCCAGATATGTGTTAACTTTTTAAACAAAAAAATTGTTATCGTATTTATATATGACTACTGAAGTTATAATTATTGGAATTAGAAGCATTTGCGGTGAACAATAGATGGGCCGGACTCGTCGTATTCTTGTTTGCTGATCCACATCTGTTGGAAGGTGGAGAGTGAAGCGAGGATGGATCCTCCAATCCAGACGGAGTATTTCCTCTCTGGTGGGGCGATGATCTTGATCTTCATGGTTGGTGGAGCAAGGGCGGTAATTTCCTTTTGCATTCTGTCGGCAATACCTAAATAAAATAAAAAATTTTCAATATTATGATATTTGAGTTTTTACTACTTAAAAGCCAGGAGTGACAAAGTAATTAGTTACCAGGGAACATAGTGGAACCTCCGGAAAGCACGGTGTTGGCGTACAAATCTTTACGGATATCAACATCGCACTTCATGATGGAGTTGTAAGTAGTCTCGTGGATTCCAGAGGATTCCATACCAATGAATGATGGTTGCATAAGAGCCTCTGGGCAACGGAATCGTTCGTTTCCAATGGTAATAACCTATTGTGTAAGAGCTGGGTAAATTTCTGCAGCACGAATTCAGTTTTCTAACCAAACGTTTTTATTTACCTGCCCGTCAGGAAGTTCATAATTCTTCTCGAGGGAACTGCTGGTGGCAGCTAGTGTCATTTCTTGCTCAAAATCGAGAGCAACGTAACAAAGCTTCTCCTTGACGTCACGTACAATTTCTCGTTCCGCTAATTTGAAAATAAACTTATGTACCTTTGGTTCTTAACAAAGGAGCTGTTTAAATGGTTCTTACCGGTGGTGGTGAATGAATAACCTCTCTCGGTCAAGATCTTCATCAAATAATCGGTAAGATCTCGGCCAGCCAAATCAAGACGAAGGATGGCGTGGGGAAGGGCGTAACCTTCGTAGATGGGAACGGTGTGGGATACACCATCACCACTGTCGAAGACGATACCGGTGGTGCGACCAGAGGCGTACAGGGAAAGCACGGCTTGGATTGCGACGTACATAGCTGGGGAGTTGAAAGTCTCGAACATGATTTGGGTCATTTTTTCACGGTTAGCCTGTAAGCATATATGTGGATTAATTAAAGCAGATAACAATTCTTGCTTTTCAAGTATGTATTTAACAAACTTTGGGGTTGAGTGGGGCTTCGGTGAGAAGTACGGGGTGCTCTTCTGGGGCGACACGGAGTTCATTGTAGAAAGTGTGATGCCAGACCTTTTCCATATCGTCCCAGTTGGTCACAATACCGTGTTCAATTGGGTATTTAAGAGTAAGAATACCTCTCTTGCTCTGAGCTTCATCACCTACATAGCTGTCTTTTTGGCCCATACCGACCATAACGCCCTGTGCAACAAAAAGTGTCAATCAAAGAAATTATCTTAAAAACCAAAGAATATAAGATTAATCAATAATTACCTGGTGACGGGGTCGTCCTACGATGGATGGAAAGACGGCACGTGGTGCGTCATCTCCGGCGAAACCGGCTTTGCACATACCGGATCCATTGTCGACTACGAGTGCGGCAACATCGTCATCCATCTTGATTAGTTAAATTTGAAAAATATATTTATCGCTTATCTGTAACTGAAAAACAAAATGTAAGGTGAGTAAATGTTATTATTGTTTTATTGTCTACTGAGATTACAGCGCGTTGGTTAATACATTTTTTACATCAACGAGCAACAGACTTACACTACAAAATTATTATAATTATATGAACAGTAGATAACATTATGTTGGTTTATAAACTGATACACATTACAATAATCTATTCCCAAGGATCTAATCTAATATAAGGTATATAAAAACTTGCTTCACAGTTATAGTCGGCCTTGACCGATTTTAGACGGACTTGCATCAAACCCTGCCAGTTATAATTAAACTAATTTGCGTTTGTTTGCTCTATTTTATTGTCTGTATCATTTCCGCTCCAATTTACGAATCGTTTTTTTAACGCTGCAGTTACCAAATAAGGACACGCTGCTACACCGGAAAAGGTGTGCACTTTGGTCTGTACCACCAGCAATGAACTGAGCAGTTGTTTTTGATTCTGTAATTCTTTTAAATGGTGAAACGAAAAATGAACCCGTTGATTAAGCACTGATAGGAACATATGAAAATAAAGTTTAATCAAATATTTCATTGTAAACTAGAAGAAAATACATTTTTTATTTCACAAGGTCATTTCACGACGACCGAGCTGTTTTGTCGAAAAGTAATCTTCGAATGCCATTAATTAATAGCCTTAATACACTTTTTGGTTTAACCATATTGGTGGGTGAAGTTGCAAGATCTTTTTTTGCTAATTATTACTATTTCTGCGTTTCACTGTAAATTGTTATTTCGCTTAGGTTTGGCGGCCGCGTCCGCTATATTTATTACATCATATCTTTTTTTTAATAACGTGTTTTAACGACTGTTCGTTTTGCCGTCTTTTCCTGTTCCTGTGTCGTAATTTGATTCGTTTGCCATTTTTGAATACTAGGGCAAAAAATAAATAAACTAAACTAAACTAAACTAAGTTTCGTCGCCCAATCATGTGTTTCGGGTCTCTTGAGTTAGTTTGACGTTGACACTTTTAGAATGTTATATATGGGGATGCAGCATTAAGCTTCGTACGATTGATTTTTGCAAAGTATAAATCAATTCAGTGAGTTTATAGTTCTACGTTTTGATATCAATAAATTTAAATTAATGTTTGTTTTATCTATTCCTAGTATCACAGAAAAGCGTCTTTTAAATAAACCAAGCAATAACAACCATAAACAGTTATTTAACAAGGAGAGCAGAAAATTTTGACCACGGCGCACCACGCATATCTTTGACCGCACCATATAAACAATATTTGATTAAATTTTACACGGAAATAGCTATCTCGTACTGAAGTTCCCCATCAAGGTGTAACATCTTTAAATCCTGGTGTATTTGTCCAGTTAAATGTTTTTCAAATTTCTATTATGAACATTGTGACATACCTTCACTTAACAATTGATAATGTGTATTTACATGCTCCTCCAATTTTCGTCCTTTTTCCCGATTCTTTTACTGATAGCAACTTTAAACTGCGAAAAACATACTGAATTGCCGTACTGAATATTAACCTGCGTGAAAGCAATTGGTCATTTATATCTAGGTCTGCTGTGTATTAACATGTCTAACTTTATAACAAAACAACACAGGAACTGAATAGGCCTAAAGTGCAAAATACCATCTATCAAAGCTAATCAAGTGTGATCTTTGTATTGGGCTTGGAGGATAAGCTTCAAGCGCGTTTGAACTGTAAAACGAAAATTACGATTTAATTTGGTCACTCAAGTGATTTAGTTTGGACACACTTACTGTTAGGGGCTTGCAGTTGTAGCATTTCGTATAGTATATATTTGTTTTAATTTATGTCTAAAACATTTTGTGTTTTAACGTCGTTTTTTTTGCGTTTCAAGTTTTCCGACTCTCACATATTATTACCCGTTACGTAATTATCACCTTGTACGGGCCTTTGTACTTTTGCGTTTTAAATCGTTAACATAGTTTTTCAACCCAATTCCCACAGTTAGTCAAACGTGCAGATGTGAAACGTCTCGCACGTAAACTTTTCGCACCTTGTAAATTCCCTATATATTCTGGAAATTTAAATAACCTATATGATAATCTAAAATAACGTACTTGAGATAACTTGCGTTATGCTGTATAACGTACTAAGTAACTCGCTTCGAGAATAAACCGTATATTGAAAGAGACGCAGAATACAACTAAAGTGAATCAAGAGTTATGAACTTCGAGTTTAAGATTAAGACAGTACAAATTGTGGTCACTATAATTATTAGTGTGCGATCTGTGGAGAATAGACTTTCCGCTGCGCAGCTCGCGAGAGACCGTTAGGCAGCCAGCCTAAACAAGTTCAGCTAACGCCCCGGTCAGTTAAACGACAAAAGAAAGCGCGAGCCCACACAATCACCTTGGCGTATATCTTGGTCGCTCCAGTGCAGTTCTTACACGGTGATCTCTTGGTTTAGACTAAAGGTCGGATTAAACAGTGTTGTTTTTTACACTTTATTTATTTTCATACTCTAATGGCCTTTTTAATGCATTTCTTAAAAAATTAGGTTAAAGTGTCTAATCCAGTCCTAAGATATCTTCTTTTGGAAATGATTCATGGCAGATTAGTCACCCACATCTACGACATATTATTCAACACCTGTAAAAGTTTCGACAAAGTTTAATTTGTTCGTGTGTATATTTGGCGTTAAAATGGACAAATCAGTAATTAGTGGAGATGGATAAGATTCTTTTGCATTTTTACTCGTTTTAAAATTATATTATAATTTTGTCTGTAGTTCTAATCTGGCTTATTTTCCTAGGTATACGGATTAATTATTTTTTATTGGTTTTTCTAATTTTTTTTTAAGTTTCTTAACAGCATAATAAAGCTGTTCGGCGCCAATAAATGCTAAACGACGCTTTCTTTCAGAAAAATCATTAATTCGCTTATATAGGTTTTATTACAATAATGCCTTGATGCAAATCTTGAACATGTCAGTTTGAAGAACTAAAAGTTTTTTTCTGATCAAGCTTTTCTTGCCGAAAACTTTCCAATTGGAAAACACCAAATACAGACGGCCTTCATCAAAGCCAAATTACACATACATGGAAAACAATAGTTAACATAGAACGCATTGGTTTTTATGGACTATTTTAAAGGTTTAGACATTTTTGTTTATTTTCTTAATAAATTGCAGATTGTTAAATATTTGTAAAAATTCTGGTTGGTGGACGGACCAATACTGTCAACGTCATTTCATTAGATTTAACTGTTACTGTGCCCCTGTTTAACTCCTGTTAAGCTAAATCATTTTTAAAAATAGATTCATTTGATTTTCCTAAGGCATACCTATTCTTAAAAGACATAACCCACAATTTTAATTCGTGCAAATCTATATATATTATCGAAGAGCGACAGTTTTGACAAAAATAAAACCAAATATATGCAAAGCTTTTTACAGCGAAGTGATATAATTTTTATATATGCGTCTGTTAAAGTTTATAAATGGTACAATTAGAAGCATTTGCGGTGAACAATAGATGGGCCGGACTCGTCGTATTCTTGTTTGCTGATCCACATCTGTTGGAAGGTGGAGAGTGAAGCGAGAATGGATCCTCCAATCCAGACGGAGTATTTCCTCTCTGGTGGGGCGATGATCTTGATCTTCATGGTTGGTGGAGCAAGGGCGGTAATTTCCTTTTGCATTCTGTCGGCAATACCTGGAAAATAAGATTTCATCATTAATATTTTCGAATTCATTTCACTTCATAGCTAAGAGTGGGCAAAATATACACTTACCAGGGAACATAGTGGAACCTCCGGAAAGCACGGTGTTGGCGTACAAATCTTTACGGATATCAACATCGCACTTCATGATAGAGTTGTAAGTAGTCTCGTGGATTCCAGCGGATTCCATACCAATGAATGATGGTTGTAAGAGGGTCTCTGGGCAACGGAACCGTTCGTTTCCAATAGTAATGACCTAAGTTGTAATACCTCAATAAAATGATTTTTATTTCAAAAAAGCCAAATTTTTGGTTCTTTAAATTAAATAGTTTAATTTACCTGTCCGTCGGGAAGTTCGTAGCTCTTCTCGAGGGAGCTGCTGCTGGTAGCGGTGTTCATTTCTTGCTCGAAATCAAGAGCCATATAACAAAGCTTTTCCTTGATGTCACGTACAATTTCACGTTCCGCTAATTTAAAGATAAAAAATGATGTAACTTTGATTCCACAGAAAACAACTGTTTAAATGGTTCTTACCGGTGGTGGTGAATGAATAACCCCTCTCGGTCAAGATCTTCATCAAATAATCGGTAAGATCTCGGCCAGCCAAATCAAGACGAAGGATGGCGTGGGGAAGGGCGTAACCTTCGTAGATGGGGACAGTGTGGGATACACCATCACCACTGTCGAAGACGATACCAGTGGTGCGACCAGAGGCGTACAGGGAAAGCACGGCTTGGATTGCGACGTACATAGCTGGGGTGTTGAAAGTCTCGAACATGATTTGGGTCATCTTTTCACGGTTAGCCTGTGAAAAAATACAGTTTAGATAAAAATAAGACAGCATGGAACAATATTGTATTGCAACATATTCAGTTGTATATTAACCGACCTTAGGGTTAAGTGGGGCTTCGGTGAGAAGAACGGGGTGCTCTTCTGGGGCGACACGGAGTTCATTGTAGAAGGTGTGATGCCAGATCTTTTCCATATCGTCCCAGTTGGTTACGATACCGTGTTCAATTGGGTATTTAAGAGTAAGAATACCTCTCTTGCTCTGTGCTTCATCACCTACATAGCTGTCTTTTTGACCCATACCGACCATAACGCCCTGTGTTATAAAGAACGTTAATTGCATGATTTAAAAGGCGTAAATAACAGAAATTACACGAAAGTTACCTGGTGACGGGGTCGTCCTACGATGGATGGAAAGACGGCACGTGGTGCGTCATCTCCGGCGAAACCGGCTTTGCACATACCGGATCCATTGTCGACTACGAGTGCGGCAACATCGTCATCCATCTTGATTAGTTAAATTTGAAGGATATTTATCGCTTATCTAAAACTAAAAAAACACAGTGTAAAATGAATAAATATTTTTAAGATTTTAAGATTTTCTACATTTGTTTTACAGATCGACGTCCAATTTCTTAGTACTATTTAAATGCGCTTCCACACGATTGCTCTAATTGAAATCTATAAGAAACAAAGATCTAATGTAAGTTATATAACAGGTAAGCTTGTATTTCAGTTATAACCGCCCTTCACCAAGTTCGGAAAGGACTGCAAAAACACTGCAAGGTTTCATTCATCTTATTGTCGTTTGTTTGCTCTATTTTATTGTCTGTATCATTTCCGCTCCAATTTCTCAACCGTTTTTGCCGTGTGAATTACCAAATATGGACACGCTGCTACACCGGAAAAGGTGTGCACTTTGGTCAGTACCACCAGCAGTGAACTGAGCAGTTGTTTTTGATTTTGTAATGCAGTTAAATAATAAAAAAAAACGAGAAATGAACCCGGTTTTACGTACTTTTAGCAACGCATTAAAATAAAGTACTATCCAATATTTTTCTGTAAAAAAATAAATAAAGGCACTATTTCCAAAACCCTGTATTATTTTCTCGAGGTTATCTCGCGACAACTATATACTATTTGCTAGGTATTTACGAGAGGCACTGAAAAGTAGCCAAAATGCGATATTTTTTTGATTTTATGCAAATTGGTGTATATTTATATATGGGGCTATATTGATGAATGACATTAAATAACTTGTACAGGCGATGTTAATTAGGTTTACCCCTTAACTTTTTTATTTGAACGCAGTGCTAATAGTGGGCCTCAATCATAGTTAAATCCACCAAAAAGAAAATTACAATTTATCATTCCACTGTGTAGTATTCCATTTCGTCCGGCTTTGCAACATTTAATTAATTAATATCACCGCAAATAATCAAACTGATTTACTTTTAACAAAATTCAATAAGTTTTATGTCTTACACGTTTTCAGGAAATATATTAAATAAATTAAGCTTGTTTTATCCAATATTACTTTACCGTCCACTGAGAAGTAATGTATTCTTAGTTCTTGTTGTATTACGCCCATATGCAGTTCAGTGCTTAGTTTAGTATATAACACTTTGTGTATTCTTTCTTTGACCACAACCGAATTACCTTATCAAGTTTAAGGTAATTCAAAATTGTTTTTAAACTGAACGAAACAGAGACATATCGAACCGTGGTTATATGAACCTCTATCTCCACCCGGTGGTCAGTAAAAAAATGTTGTAATAAACCATTTGGCAGACAACCGATGATCTACTGCAGTGATTTCCAACCTTTTAAGCTTGCGCATAATAAATTTCAAAATAGCGGTCTATTAGAGGTGCTGGCGTTTAAACAGAGGATTCTGCTCTTTTTTAAACTTTCCATTATAGCGGCGGCCCGACCGGTTAGTCTGGTGGTTTAGTGCGACGCCTTTCAACCGTTAGGTTTAGAGTTCAAAGTTCTCGTAATTTAAATTATTACTGCGAAATTTCGGATCCGGTCTACATTGCTTATATTTACGTTTTTTAAATAAAAACGAATAATTACATATCGTTTTTTACAAGTCGTCATTTCTCATAGCTTATTAACAACAGGAAGTCTCTTTTGTAGATTTTTATGCCCAGTTCTAATTGGGTTAGTCTGGCGGTTTAGATGGCGTATAACCAATGAAGACCTCTATGAACGGCAGGATGTGACGAGTGGTACCCTCCATGAGTCATCGTTTTTAAACGAATGTTTTGCTGAGTAACAATGGTGGTGATTCCCCAATGTTTGTTTGGTTGAAAGCAGCATGTGCTAGGCTGCGCACCGGTGTTCTCGTTTAGCTGTAAAGTTTTGTAATCGTGGAGCAGTGCTTTGTAAAATAAAGGTGTTGATTGTGCATCTGCTAGCTGTTTTGTTGGAAAAAAGTTGCCGATGTACGAAGGGGTAAAGGCTCAAAATTTTTAGGAATTTAAGTTTAGGTTGCAGATCTAAGCTTCAATTTTAAATTGTGAAAAAATCTAAGACTTCCTATGTCAGGATTTTGAGTGACAGTCGTTTTTGTGAGGTCAGTTTGCATTGGTTGCATTTGCACAAAACTTTTTGCATTTGCACAAAACTATTTCGCCGATCCGCAAATCTTTTTTGTAGCCAATCGACAAAACTCTTTTGCCGATCGGCAAAACTATTTTGTCAATCGGCAAAACTTTTTTAGAAACCGCAAATCTTTAATTCACTGTCGACAAAAGTATTTTCGAGTCGACAATTGTATTTTTGAGCCGGAAAAGGTAATATTGACCAGGTTCAAGCAACTGCCGTTAAAGTCTTTACAAGGTTTGTCCAAGGACACAACCGACGCTTGTTACTTACAGCGGCAAGTTTCTATCGGCCACCTTTCGGCTAAGGGTCCTGCGCGCCGCATCACTAAGCCAATCGTCCAGGCGACTAGGCTTAGAATTTATTTAACAACATTGTTTGTTTTTTTGTTAAGTTATTATCGTACTATAACAATATACATGTATCATTAAGCTAAGCTACTCAACCGTCCAACTTCCACGAGGTCGAATATCAAATGGATTAAGCGATAATAGCAAAAAAGAAAGGATATATCCGTTTTGCATTAACCAATAAGATAGCCAATCAGAACCGCCACAAAATGACACGTTGTTGCAATAACTAGGCCTGCATAAAAAAGGGTAATTACTATAAGCTATTGCAGTAGCATACCAGTGTGATTGACTGCAGTACATTTTGCCAGTGTGTCAAAATTAAACCAGTTTGATTTTATTTATTGTGTTTTCGGCGTCAAACAATAGCAAAGTAAACACATTTAACCTCTTGTCGTTGACAAAAATATATAAAGCAAGTTTAGTATAATAAAAACTGTGGCGGTTCTGATTGGCTGTAGGCTATCTCATTGTTTTATGCAGAACGAATATGTCCTTTCTTTTTTGCTATTATCGCTTAATTCTCTCCCCATTTGATATTCGACATCGTAGAAGTTGGACGGTTGAGTAGCTTAGTTTTATGATACATGTACATTATTAGTATGATAATAACTTTACAAAAAACAAACAATATTGTTAAATAAATTCGAAGCCTAGTCGCCTGGACGATTGGCTTAGTGATGTGGCGCGCAGGACCCTTAGCCGAAAGGTGGCCGATAGAAACCAGCCGCTGTAAGCATCAAGTAGGTTGTGTCCTTGGACAAACCTTGTAAAGATTTTAACGGCAGTTTCTTGAACCTAAGTCAAAACTACTTTTTCCGGCTCAAAAATACATTTTCGACTCGAAAATACTTTTGTTGACAGTGAATTAAAGATTTGTGGTTCCTAAAAAAGTTTTGCCGATTGACAAAATAGTTTTGCCGATCGGTAAAATAGTTTTGTCGATTGGCTACAAAAGAGATTTGCGGATCGGCGAAATAGTTTTGTCGATTTGAAAATATTTTTGTCGATTTGCAAAAGAGTTTTGTCGATTGGCTACAAAAAAGATTTGCCGATCGGTAAAAGAGTTTCGCCGATTGGCTACAAAAAAGATTTGCGGATCGGTAAAATAGTTTCGCCGATTGACTACAAAAAAAGATTTGCGGATCGGCGAAATAGTTTTCCCGATTTGCAAAAGAGTTTTGTCGATTGGCTACAAAAAAGATTTGCCGATCGGCAAAAGAGTTTTGCCGCGAGGTGATATGACGATTGCCCGTGTGTTAACCCCCTTGGTTTTCCCATTCACGGGGATAAACATATGAATATCCTATCCTCCTATCCTATTTTACCTGACACAAAGCCAATGCTTTGAAAATGGAGAAATCTATATTACCTATGATATAGTGATTCTTTTTGGATCCGCGGTCCATTGTATGGCCACAGAAAACGCTTTTAGAAAGGCCACGAAAAAAATGTTGGTTTTTCTTATTAGTGCTATATTGTGTGACTATATTTATGGGAATTTACGATTTAACTCCGATCTTTTGTTATATTTTATATAACGAGAAATTAAAAAATATTAGGTTGAAATTCTCTCAAAGCGAATTTCAATAGGAGATCGAATCTAACTTCTACCTAAAACTAACCAAATTCTTTTTTATTTAAGTGTCAAATTTCTTTAGTTTCTTCTTTCACTCCTTCAGATTTTCCAGAAAACTAAACGGTATATGTGTATGCGATCACAATTGACCAACAAACACAATAGGATATGAAATATAAACAAACTATCATGGTACTTTATATAATAAATTTTTAACATCAAATTAAGGCTTGGAAGTTTATTTCAGCCCTAAATACAGCAGTGTCACAATGCGAGGCGAGACATTAACTTTCAACATAAACATAAAATTATCTTTTTGAATTATTTGAATGGTTAAAAAGAAGATTTAAGCTACATTATACTGTGTATGAAGGAAACAACAGACTATATAGAGTATAGGCTATTTTTATAGGAAAGGACGTTTGTTTTATTCTAAGAAATGGGATAAGGCAGAACGCATTATTACATCGGGTTACAGGAGTACTCGGAAAAAAGCTACCGTTTTAGTTTAAACCATAATTATCCACTAGGATAAGGCGATATCTTTTATAATTGCGTTGCAGGTTTCGGTACAACAGTGTGTTGTTAATATAACGAATTCAGTTGAAAAGTAGTAGGGATATCAATTAAAGAAGCTTAGTTGTATCAGTAAAAGACTTAGTTGTAGGGTGCATAGTTGTAAAATGGTCCAGATAAAATTGGTCTGTAGTGACCAGGTTAAGTTGCAGAGGTTCGATTGACGCCAGGCCACCGTGGGTGACGCCGTCTCCACTGTCGGACACGATACTGGTAGTAAGAACGGAGGCGAACAGGAACCACGCGTCTTGGATTACGACGAACAGAGCTGAGGTGTTGAAAGTATCGAATATATATTTCAGTAGCCATTGCACGGTCAGTCTGCACAAAGAAGTGGATTATTCAAAATATAAGAAAATTATTAATAATTAAATACCGAAATTTAATAACTTGCCTTAAGTTTAAGTCGGTTATCAGTAAGAAGCGCTAGGTTCTTGATTGATTCAACACGGAGCTCCTTGTAGAACGTGTGATCCAGGGTCTTTTCCATATCATCCCAGTTGGTTACAATACCCAATTCAATTGGATATTTGGGAATCATTGTACTTTTTTCTTCTTTAGCTTTGTTTCCGACTAAACAGTCTTTTTCACACAGGCTTACCCTTACGCCCTATGTAATAACATTTGTTAAACAACAGAATAAATGCTTAAAACATTTATCTGACCGGTTAGTCTGGTGATTTAGAGCGCAGCCTTTCAACCGAAAGGTTGCAGGTTCTGAACTGGTCGCTTAAGTCGGTTGTGTCCTTGGGCAAGGTACTTAATTGGCATTGTCGGAACCCAGTGGAAGGAATGTCTCAATTATACAACACACTGCAATAGCTCCGGTAACCCGACGATGGGCGCCAGGTGATCTGACGATTGCTCGTGCGTTAACCCTCTTGGTGTTCCCATTCACATAACCATGAATATCCTATCCTATTAGGCTTTTCAATTGTTACCTGATGATGAGATCGTGTTGCAATTGATGCCAAGAATAACACGTTGTCTCTGGCAAAATCCATTTCACATATATCGGATCCATTGTCGACTACAAGTGCAAAACCATCATCCATGTTGACTTATACTTTTATAGAGATTTCCAGAAGCCAATTACAATATTACGTGTTACGAGAGTTCGTTTAAAGTTCCTGAAACACAAACGCCCTCAATAAGATCGTACACTAAGTAACATAAACATACCGCCGAATTACATTAAATACATAACAGTACTGCTTACGCAATAACGCCTTTACAACAGTAATTGAAATAAGAAGCGACCGACTGTTTGTTTTCTGTAATTACTTTTTAGATGCCACACAGCCAATTAAATTGATCTTTATGTGCATCCGGATCTGACGTGTTGTAGTGTTCTGCTAAGTAATATTGGTGATAATTAAAATTATTGGTTTCTTGTTTATCCGTGTCGTTTTGTAATGTTGGAGCAGAGTTTTGTTAAAAAGGGTGTTCGTTGTATATTTTCTAGCTGTTTTGTTATAAAAAATGTTTCTACAACACGTAAAGGTAACAACTCAAAATGTTAAGCCAAACTTTAGATGGCTTTGAGTTTAGGTTGTAATTCCCATATTTAATTTCAAGTTGAGAAAAAGTCTAAGGTTCCGTGTCGCAGAATTTTACTGATTGTCCTATGCGCGAGGTCACTTGGTACTGGAGAGGAAACAAAATTAGTTTGTTAAACGACTCCTTCATCTCCGCTTCCGCCTTTGTTTCCTCCCAATTAAATTGCTACGATCGATCAACCACCGAAAGGCTGCGACGACTAGGAATTGTAGGCAAACGGTTGGGTCCATATTACCACTGGAGTCTTACTAAACACGTCGACGATAGACCTGTTTCAGGAGACGGACCCAAAGGATTAGTGCGATAAGACCTTTTTTAGTAAGTCGAAACAGGTGTACTTAACAATATTTTGACGAGTTTAGCCGCAGTTTGTTTGTCCTTAACTTGCTTAAAGAAAATGTGTGATCGAAATGTTTAGTAATCCATGGTTGAAAGGTATAATTTCTGATCGGATGGAATTAATTTTTTTCGCTATTCTACAGCTATCATAAATGAACATAATTTTACTGAACAAGAAAGGTCAGGTTGATATATTCAGGAATGTTAGGTAATATAAGGTCAAGATGCACAAAATCCGAGGTAAAAGAAAATACTTCTTTGACAAAACACGGGTGAAATGTTAGGTTTAATAACTCTGAAACCATCGATTTATGTTTGTAGAATTAAAACTATATACATTGTTAAAATTACCCAATTCAACAATTGATTAGCATTTAAAAAGAGAAATACCCAGTTAAAAAATGCAAATTCTTGAGGACTCATGTGGTTAAAAATGCAATTAACATGCGGTTGATACTTACTTGTAACTGTGGTTATCTCATTAATATAATGGTGATTAAAAAAAGTTGTTGAGTATACTGTTAATCTAGATTAGATACGAGTACAAATTTATATATTCTTTTATAAAAAAAAATTGTCTTGCATTTTAAGATTGGGCAAAATCCGGCACATAGTACATATTTATATTTCTTCAATATCTACAAAACTATAAAACAAATTAAAGAACAATGTTGCTAAACTGAAAGTTGACGCTGGATCAGATATGTTCAAATCTGGTTTTATCTGAGGTAACAAACCACCTTCCATCAATTCTTTATGACAAGGTTTCCAGGTTAGCATAATATGCGCTTGATTAATATTTAAATTTAATTAATTTAAATCCGTTTTTGTTATTATACTGTGCGTAATGATGGATATGAATCAAACAGGCAGTTATGTTGCCGATAAAGTCAAAAGCAAAGAAAATATTTTTGCACTTAAACGCCCTATTTAACACGCTGTAGCTAATTAGGACGACATAAAAATATCTGGCTACATACGTTCTTTAATTAGATAAACTGTTTTAATTATTTTGCCCTTTATACTTTTTAAAGATATAATAATCTAAAACATATTTCTATGTTCTAGAGTTCTAGACTACCAGCACACAAGCCAATGTCGCAATTTAAGCCCTGCTTTTCGCATACGCTTCCGGTTATATCATAAACATCGATTTTGACCGTGGTAACGGTGACACAGTACCAATCTTAGAGGTTGTTGTCTTTTTATACGCGTGTCCTTTCATACGCCTGTATTCGTCATCATTTAGTTAATAAGACTTCCGATTATATTCCGTAAAATTAATATAATTTGGCGGGTTAACAACAATGAAGAAGAAAAATAAATAAAATCTTTGAAGGTGTCACATGTAATGTATCTGAGCCTGTGTATGTAAATACTGCATGAAAACATTCGGTCGATTTTGGGGTAAATATAGATATATTTTAACATTGTTTTGAGAACTGATGTCAACCGAGAATCAAGCGTATGGTCAGGGTTGTTTTTTTTTGACATTGTAACAATTAATGTCAAAGTAATTTTCTTTTTAATTTAATAGTGTTTAAAAATAAATAAGGCGTTATGATGTTATGAGTAAAAAAGACCTACTACTATAAGCCAGTGATTCACAGTCGGGCTCCATGAATTCCTAGGTATTCACCTATAGTATTTTTGACTGCCCGAGCTTTGCATGCATATGAATGTAAAATAGAAAAAAATGTGATTAAATCAAGTTTATACGCGTGTCCTTTCATACGCAAGTACTTATATAGTTAATAAGACCTTCCGATTATATTCCGTAAAATTAGTATATTATGGCGGGTTAACAACAGTTAAAAAAGTAAAATAAATAAAAGCTTAGTAGGTGGCACATGTAATGTATATGAGCCTCTGTATGTTATAATTAATTCAAAGCAATTTAAATGATATTCAACTGATAATGAAATACTGCATGGAAACACGTGATCGGTTGTGGGTTAAATATACACATTTCAATACTGTTTTGAGGGCGTATCATGTCAGCTGAGAATCACAATCAGTGTTTTTTTGACATTGATGTAACAATTGACGTTAGTACAAGGCTGTTTCTTTGTGCAGTTGTGAGCGTTATCTAGAAATATACCAAATACCAGACTCAACTACCATTCGCCACGATCGGGGCACGCCACAAAATCAGTTTATTGTGTTTTTGGGAAAAAAATTGTTTGGTCTCATTTCGAAGTTGAAAGACTCTTGCTCTCATGTTTTCGTTCGATAACCATCGTTGTTTCGTGAAAAAATGATATTTGGTGTTCAGCATTTGTTTCTTAACACAGTTATTTGAAAATTCGTGAGTTTAAATTATTACTCCCTTTGGTGTAATTGTCTATAGCAGTTCATCAACTATAGTTGATGAACTGCTAAAGCCACATTTAATGATGGTTCTGGTAAAGTATTTGGTGCCAATGCATGTCGATGTTACATGAAACGAATACAGGTTACATGCAGATCTTGGCCCTATCATTGCCCATGGATAGAATAGAATTATCATGGTTATCCCCGTGAATGGGAAAACCAAGGTGGTTAACACACGGGCAATCATCCGATCACTTTAATTTGGTAGAACCAATTAATCCTCTGGGTTCAGGCAATGTCCGTAAGATGCCTTGCCAAAGGACACAACCGACTAGCTAGCGACCAGTTTCAAACCTGAAACCTTTTGGTTAGAAGGCGTCGCACTAAACCGCCAGACTAACCGGTCGGTTCGATGCACCATTCGTTTTCTTTCACCACTTGTTTTTTTTATATCTGTGATCATATCCGCCATTCTTCTTCTCTTCTTTGCACTGTATTGGTTGACAGCGATAAATGTGCCGTGAGTAAAAAAGGGTTGCTGATTACTGTTCTAGTTCCAAAGAAGATAGTACGTTTCAGGTCCCTACTGGTTTTATTAAAGAGGTTCACAGTTTTTAGCCAAATGGACCCATAACATTGAAAAGGTAAGGAAGCACTAGTACATGCGTATATATTTAAGAATTTTTTATAAACTCAGCAGTAATCCGACGGTGAGTCAGAATTAATGTAAAGAATAACCTTGCAATATCGCCCCTGCGTTTTCCCATCTACAAGGATTAAGCGTAAACATCAATGTCATAATTTATCCCCCCGAATACCTTTGATAAATCCAATTTGAACTGACTGACGTTTAAAAGTTGGCCTTAAGTTGATTATTACTTGTTGAAAATATGTTGTAGTATTCATTGAGAAAGGTAATTTGTTTAGTAGTATGTTGCGAGTTATGTTTTTTGAATTATTTTTGGATGAAGTAATTTGACCTTGTTCAGATATACCTAATTTTTATCGGTATCTTGTTGTCGTAATGTATATGTTCGTGTGGACGAATGGTGCGACCGATACACACTAACGATCGACCTATACAAAAACTCTCAAAGTGACGAGCCCATCATGGGTTCGAAACTTAGCTCGGTTAAAAACATCTTGTTGTCATAATTAGAGTCTAGTTAAAAAGCCAACATTGTTTTTACGGCAACCGCTGCTGTTTAAAAGTATATTCGCTAAACGGACAATTCTATTTAGTATATATATATTTCTTATAGATTTTTTTGATAAATATAGCACATTTTAGTTTAGTTGCGTTTTTCTATATAGGTTTAAGAAATACTGCCATTATTTGCCCATCTTGCTCTACTTCTTATTTTGTTTTTCGTGCTCGATTCCTTATTACGGCGATGGTATATTTCCCGTTCGAAATTAATCGTCGAATGCGTTAAAATAAATCACCAAATCTGTTTTTCATATAGGTAAAACAAAGATATAACATGCCGCCGTTTTTACCTAGAGTAAACTTGTGCCTTTTATGTAAATGTTAAGAGGGGTATCGAAATTGATCAAAGCGTTCTAATCGGGATTAGTAGTATTTTGAAGTCGGACATCTCTATGAATAAGAACCTATGTAATACAACCTGTAGACTTGCAGTTATACTGTTGCTAAGAACAGGTACCAGTACTATCGGTCTAATCGCAGCGAAAACATTATAAATGCTAGAACTGGATCTAAAGATTTAAAAACAGCAGATTCAGCCAATAACAGAAAAACGGAATTGTATTGATTCCAACACTGCGCGTGAAGGTTTGGCAAAATCACCAAGTATTCGTTTATAAAGCACTAGATATAAAGCTAGACCATGCATAATTTGATTTAGTTATTTCCGAGTATTTTTTTATTGTTACTTGAAAAATTTTTCGAACAGTGTTGATTACAACAAAAGAACAAGGTACGCGGTTACAAAAGGAATGGCCGGTGCGTTGGTCCTTAATTCAGATTGGAATGATGGCGGCTGCGTTAACAATAAACAGTACCTTCAACTGTTTGTTTAGCAGCATTAGCCTGCATGGGAATGTGATGTTAATTAGATACTTGGCGGCCTTTGACAGCTCGCAGCAACATACTTCGAACAAAAATAAACCCAAATATATGTAAACGTTTTTACACAACAACAAATCGATATAGTTTTAAAAGTTCGGGGTAAGGTTATGATTATTGCAATTAGAAGCATTTGCGGTGAACAATAGATGGGCCGGACTCGTCGTATTCTTGTTTGCTGATCCACATCTGTTGGAAGGTGGAGAGTGAAGCGAGAATGGATCCTCCAATCCAGACGGAGTATTTCCTCTCTGGTGGGGCGATGATCTTGATCTTCATGGTTGGTGGAGCAAGGGCGGTAATTTCCTTTTGCATTCTGTCGGAAATACCTGAAAGAACAATTTGACATTAGCAACAATGTTGATTTTTAGTTTAGTTTTAAAAAGCCACCAAAAGTGACAAAATATACACTTACCAGGGAACATAGTGGAACCTCCGGAAAGCACGGTGTTGGCGTACAAATCTTTACGGATATCAACATCGCACTTCATGATGGAGTTGTAAGTAGTCTCGTGGATTCCAGCGGATTCCATACCAAGGAAGGATGGTTGGAAAAGGGCCTCTGGGCAACGGAATCGTTCGTTTCCGACGGTGATGACCTAATGTTTTGAAGATTCATGTTAAGAATTGTATCCCCAAATTGAAGCTTTACTTTGTAAGTTTGGTGTATTCATGTTAAATTTACCTGTCCGTCAGGAAGTTCGTAGCTCTTCTCAAGGGAGCTGCTGCTGGCAGCGGTGCTCATTTCTTGCTCGAAATCGAGAGCAACGTAACAAAGCTTCTCTTTGATGTCACGCACGATTTCACGCTCGGCTGTGTAGGCAGGGGAATTAGTAAGATTACCAGATTAAACTATAATAAATATCCTTACCAGTGGTGGTGAATGAATAACCCCTCTCGGTCAAGATCTTCATCATGTAATCGGTAAGATCTCGGCCAGCCAAATCAAGACGAAGGATGGCGTGGGGAAGGGCGTAACCTTCGTAGATGGGGACAGTGTGGGATACACCATCACCCACTGTCGAAGACGATACCGGTGGTGCGACCAGAGGCGTACAGGGAAAGCACGGCTTGGATTGCGACGTACATAGCTGGGGTGTTGAAAGTCTCGAACATGATTTGGGTCATCTTTTCACGGTTAGCCTGTAGAAATATTTCGGTTAGATAAAATAAACGACAAAACTGTTCTGCTTTTGCAAGTTGATCAATTTTATATTAACCTACCTTGGGGTTAAGTGGGGCTTCGGTGAGAAGAACGGGGTGCTCTTCTGGGGCGACACGGAGTTCATTGTAGAAGGTGTGATGCCAGATCTTTTCCATATCGTCCCAGTTGGTTACGATACCGTGTTCAATTGGGTATTTAAGAGTAAGAATACCTCTCTTGCTCTGGGCTTCATCACCTACATAGCTGTCTTTTTGGCCCATACCGACCATAACGCCCTGTTAATATAACGAACGTTAAAAGCCATAATTTTGATTTAAAGGGCGTTAATACCAGGAATTACAAGAAAGTTACCTGGTGACGGGGTCGTCCTACGATGGATGGAAAGACGGCACGTGGTGCGTCATCTCCGGCGAAACCGGCTTTGCACATACCGGATCCATTGTCGACTACGAGTGCGGCAACATCATCGTCCATATTGATGAGTTAAATTTGAAGGATATTTATCGCTTATCTAAAACTAAAAAAACACAGTGTAAAATGAATAAATATTTTTAATAGTTTAAGATTTTCTACATTTGTTTTACAGATCGACGTCCAATTTCTTAATACTATTTTAATGCGCTTCCACACGATTTATCTAATTGTAATCTAAGAAACAAAGATCTAATGTAAGTTATATAACAGGTAAGCTTGTATTTCAGTTATAACCGCCCTTCACCAAGTTTGGAAAGGACTGCAAAAACACTGCGAAGGTTCAATGATCTTATTGTCGTTTGTTTGCTCTATTTTATTGTCTGTATCATTTCCGCTCCAATTTCTCAACCGTTTTTGCGTGTGAATTACCATATATGGACACGCTGCTGCACCGGAAAAGGTGTGCACTTTGGTCAGTACCACCAGCAATGAACTGAGCAGTTGTTTTTGATTTTGCAATGCATTTAAATAATAAAAACGGGAAATGAACGGGTTATTAAGTACTGATAGCAACGCATTAAAATAAAGTATTATCCAAGATTTTTCTGTAAAAAAGGAAATAAAGGCACTATTTCCAAAACCCTGTATTATTTTCTCGAGGTTATCTCGCGACAACTATATACTATTTGCTAGGTATTTACGAGAGGCACTGAAAAGTAGCCCAAATGCGATTTTTTTTGGTTTTAAGCAAATTGGTTGTATATATATGGGGCAATTAATGGATGACATTAAATAACTTGTACAGGCGATGTTAATTAGGTTTACCCCTTAACTTTTTTATTTGAACGCAGTGCTAATAGTGGGCCTTAATCATAGTTAAATCCACCAAAAAGAAATTACAATTTATCATTCCACTGCGTAGTATCCATTTCGTCCGCCTTTGCAACATTTAATTAATTAATATCCACGCAAGTACTCAAACTGATTTACTTTTAACAAAATCCAATAAGTTTTATGTCTTACACGTTTTCAGGAAATTATTAAATAAATTAAGCTTGTTTTATCCAATATTACGTTACCGTCCACTGAGAAGTAATATATTCTTAGTTCTTGTTGTATTACGCCCATATGCAGTTCAGTGCTTAGTTTAGTATATAACACTTTTTGTATTCTTTCTTTTGCCACAACCGAATTACCTTATCAAGTTTAAGGTAATTCAAAATTGTTTTTAAACTGAACGAAACAGAAGAGACATATCGAACCGTGGTTATATCGACCTCTATCTCCACCCGGTGGTCAGTAAAAAATGTTGTAATAAACCATTTGGCAGACAACCGATGATCTACTGCAGTGATTTCCAACCTTTTAAGCTTG
This sequence comes from Ciona savignyi, assembly GCA_000149265.1. NCBI lineage: Eukaryota > Metazoa > Chordata > Ascidiacea > Phlebobranchia > Cionidae > Ciona > Ciona savignyi. Next base: position 1,846,082 of record CH001841.1, on the reverse strand, counting down.
CGCATAATAAATTTCAAAATAGTGGTCTATTAGAGGTGGCGTTCAAACAGAGGATGCTGCTCTTTTTTAAACTTACCATTATACTGGCAGCCCTATACCGGTTAGTCTGGTGGTTTAGTGCGACGCCTTTCAACCGTTAGGTTTAGAGTTCGAAGTTCTCGTAATTTAAATTATTACTGCGAAATTTCGGATCCGGTCTACACTGCTTATATTTACGTTTTTTAAATAAAAACGAATAATTACATATCGTTTTTTACAAGTCGTCATTTCTCATAGGTTATTAACAACAGGAAGTCTCTTTTGTAGATTTTTATGCCCAGTTCTAATTGGGTTAGTCTGGCGGTTTAGATGGCGTATAACCAATTAAGACCTCTATGAACGGCAGGATGTGACGAGTGGTACCCTCCATGAGTCATCGTTTTTAAACGAGTGTTTTGCTGAGTACAATGGTGGTGATTCCCCAATGTTTGTTTGGTTGGAAGCAGCATGTGCTAGGCTGCGCACCGGTGTTCTCGTTTAGCTGTAAAGTTTTGTAATCGTGGAGCAGTGCTTTGTAAAATAAAGGTGTTGATTGTGCATCTGCTAGCTCAGGGGTGGGCAACATACGGCCCGCGGGCCGGGTCCGGCCCGTGAAGGGATTTTGACCGGCCCCCAGACTGTATCTAACAATAACCTGTATTGCGGCCCAGGTCCGGCCCACTGTCTGTATCCAACCACACTCTGTAATGTGGTGCGACGCATCATTCGTAAAAGTTTCGTATATCACTCTACTCTTAACGCACCTGTTAGTGCGAGCTGGTGAAATAAACAATTGCCTTAGTGAACAAACAATTTTGTTAAAATATAAGGTCAAAGCATAGAGCGTTGTAAACATCCCCCACTACTGAGTAGGCTACTGTGTAACAACGTGAATGTTAGTGTTTCTTTTGCTGTTACCAGTTATATTTAAATTCTAAATATAAATGGATTTTATAAATTATTAGGGATTATTAACCATGGAATATCCTATGAAACGTAAAGTTGACAGAGAGTGTTGAGCATTTAACAAGGCTCATAAGGGCAATCCTGAAATTTTATTTTAGTCTACAAAACTATTTCATAATCGACAAAAATGTTTTCAAATCGACAAAAATATTTTCACATCAACAAAAATATTTTCAAATCGACAAAAATATTTTCAAATCTACAAAAATTTTTTCAAATTGGCAAAACTCTTTTGCCGATCCGCAAATCTTTTTTTTTTAGCCAATCGGCGAAACTCTTTTACTGATTAGCAAATCTTTTTTGTAGCCAATCGGCAAAACTATTTTGCCGATCGACAAAAATAATTTCAAATCAAAAAAACTATTTCGCCGATCCGCAAATCTTTTTTGTAGCCAATCGACAAACTCTTTTGCCGATCGGTATAACTATTTTGTCAATCGGCAAAACTTTTTTCGGAACCGCAAATCTTTAATTCACTGTCGACAAAAGTATTTTCGAGTCGACAAATGCATTTTTGAGCCGGAAAAGGTAATATTGACCAGGTTCAAGCAACTGCCGTTAAAGTCTTTACAAGGTTTGTCCAAGGACACAACCGACTTGTTGCTTACAGCGGCAAGTTTCTATCGGCCACCTTTCGGCTAAGGGTCCTGCGCGCCGCATCACTAAGCCAATCGTCCAGGCGACTAGGCCTAGAATTTATTCAACAACATTGTTTGTTTTTTGTTAAGTTATTATCATACTATAACAATATACATTAAGCTAAGCTATTTGACCGTCCAACTTCCACGAGGTCGAATATCAAATGGGGAGAGAATTAAGCGATAATAGCAAAAAAGAAAGGATATCTCCGTTCTGCATTAACCAATGAGATAGCCAATCAGAACCGCAACAAAATGACACGTTGTTGCAGTAACTAGGCCTGCATAAAAAAAAGGTAATTACTATAAGCTATTGCAGTAGCATACTAGTGTGATTGATGCAGTACAGTTTGCCAGTGTGTCAAAATTAAACCAGTTTGATTTTATTTATTGTGTTTTCGGCGTCAAGCAATAGCAAAGCAAACACATTTAACCTCTTGTCGTTGACAAAAATATATAAAGCAAGTTTAGTATAATAAAAACTGTGGCGGTTCTGATTGGCTGTAGGCTATCTCATTGTTTCATGCAGAACGACTATATCCTTTCTCTTTTGCTATTATCGCTTTATTCTCTCCCCATTTGATATTCGACCTCGTAGAAGTTGGACG
>CH001841.1:1826017-1837787 GCA_000149265.1 Ciona savignyi | reverse complement strand
TTTTCCCATTTACGGGGATAAACATGAATATCCTATCCTATCCTATCCATCTTCAGGTTATCGGAGCTATTGTAGTGTGGTGTATATGATATACACATTCCTTCAATTTGGTAGAACCCATTTATCCGCTAGGGTTAAGGCCGTTAGGTGCCTTGCCCAACAACACCAACCGATTAGCTAGCGACCAGTTTCTAACCTGCAACCTTTGGGGGTTTAAAAGGCGTCGCAGTAAACCGCCAGAATTCTAACCGGTTGTTCGATGCACCATTCGTTTTCTTCCCCAACTTGTTCTTTGCAGTCTATGATCATATCCGACATTCTTCTTTGCATTGTATTGTTTGACAGTGATAAATGTGCCGTGAGTGAAAAAAAAGGTTGCTGATTACTGTTCTAGTTCCAGATAAGATAATACTTTTAAGGTAACAGTGCTTACTGGTTTTACTAAAAGGGCCCACAACTTTCAGCCATATCGTCGATAATATCCATAACATTAAAAAAGTTATGAACCACTTCTATAGGCGTTTATATTGTTTTTATAAACTCAGCAGTAATTCGACGGTTAGCCAGAGTTAATGTAAAGAATAACCTTGTGATATTGCCCCTGCGTTTTTCCACTCACAGGGATTAAGCGTAAACATCAATGTTCTAATTTATTAGCCCGAATACCTTTGATAAAGCCGATTTGAACTGACTGACGTTTAAAAGTCGGCTTTAAGTTGATTATTACTTGTTGAAAGTAGGTTGTAGTACACATTGAGAAAGTTAATTTGTTTTGTTTGTTGCGAGTGATGTTTTTTAAATTATTTTTGGATGAAGTTATTAGACCTTTTTGTTCTCTTATCAGATATACCTAAATTTGTCTTCGATAAATAGACGGGCATTAATTAAAAATGCTTCATGTCAGGGTAGAAGATTACAGCATTGGAACGTAAAGTCATCATTCTCTGGCGACTCGTTGTTGAGCATACATTTTTACACGTGATGAATTATTTTTGTGTCTTTCGGTTTATCGGTATATCTTGTTGTCGTAATGTATGGTCGTGTGGACGAATGGTGCGACCGATACACACTAACGATCGACATATACGAAAACTCTTAAAGTGACGCGCCCATCATGGCTTACTTCGTTAAAAAAAAGTTGTCACAATTAGAGTCTAGATAAAAATCCAACCTTGTTTTTACGGCAACCGCTGCTGTTTAAAAGTATATTCGCTGAACGGACAATCCCATTTAGTATATATATATTTCTTATAGATATTTTTGATAAATATAGCACATTTTAGTTTAGTTGCGTTTTTCTATATAGGTTTAAGAAATACTGCCATTATTTGCCCATCTTGCTCTACTTCTTATTTTGTTTTTCGTGCTCGATTCCTTATTACGGCGATGGTATATTTCCCGTTCGAAATTAATCGTCGAATGCGTTAAAATAAATCACCAAATCTGTTTTTCATTTAGGTAAAACAAAGATATAACATGCCGCCGTTTTTACCTAGAGTAAACTTGTGCCTTTTATGTAAATGTTTAAGAGGGGTATCGAAATTGATCAAAGCGTTCTAATCGGGATTAGTAGTATTTGGAAGTCGGACATCTCTATTAATACGAACCTATGTAATACAACCTATAGACTTGCAGTTATACTGTTGCTAAGAACAGGTACCAGTACTATCGGTCTAATCGCAGCGAAAGCATTATAAATGCTAGAACTGGATCTAAAGATTTAAAAACAGCAGATTCAGCCAGTAACAGAAAAACGGAATTGTATTGATTCCAACACTGCGCGTGAAGGTTTGGCAAAATCACCAAGTATTCGTTTATAAAGCACTAGATATAAAGCTAGACCATGCATAATTTGATTTAGTTATTTCCGAGTATTTTTTTATTGTTACTTGAAAAATTTTTCGAACAGTGTTGATTACAACAAAAGAACAAGGTACGCGGTTACAAAAGGAATGGCCGGTGCTTTGGTCCTTAATTCAGATTGGAATGATGGCGGCTGCGTTAACAATAAACAGTACCTTCAACTGTTTGTTTAGCAGCATTAGCCTGCATGGGAATGTGATGTTAATTAGATACTTGGCGGCCTTTGACAGCTCGCAGCAACATACTTCGAACAAAAATAAACCCAAATATATGTAAACGTTTTTACACAACAACAAATCGATATAGTTTTAAAAGTTCGGGGTAAGGTTATGATTATTGCAATTAGAAGCATTTGCGGTGAACAATAGATGGGCCGGACTCGTCGTATTCTTGTTTGCTGATCCACATCTGTTGGAAGGTGGAGAGTGAAGCGAGAATGGATCCTCCAATCCAGACGGAGTATTTCCTCTCTGGTGGGGCGATGATCTTGATCTTCATGGTTGGTGGAGCAAGGGCGGTAATTTCCTTTTGCATTCTGTCGGAAATACCTGAAAGAACAAGCAACAATGTTAAGATTTTTAAAGTTTAGTTTTAAAAAGCCACCAAACGTGACAAAATATACACTTACCAGGGAACATAGTGGAACCTCCGGAAAGCACGGTGTTGGCGTACAAATCTTTACGGATATCAACATCGCACTTCATGATGGAGTTGTAAGTAGTCTCGTGGATTCCAGCGGATTCCATACCAAGGAAGGATGGTTGGAAAAGGGCCTCTGGGCAACGGAATCGTTCGTTTCCGACGGTGATGACCTAATGTTGAAGATTCATGTTAAGAATTGTATCCTAAATTGAAGCTTTACTTTGTAAGTTTGGTGTATTCATGTTAAATTTACCTGTCCGTCAGGAAGTTCGTAGCTCTTCTCAAGGGAGCTGCTGCTGGCAGCGGTGCTCATTTCTTGCTCGAAATCGAGAGCAACGTAACAAAGCTTCTCTTTGATGTCACGCACGATTTCACGCTCGGCTGTGTAGGCAGGGGAATTAGTAAGATTACCAGATTAATCTATAACAAATATCCTTACCAGTGGTGGTGAATGAATAACCCCTCTCGGTCAAGATCTTCATCATGTAATCGGTAAGATCTCGGCCAGCCAAATCAAGACGAAGGATGGCGTGGGGAAGGGCGTAACCTTCGTAGATGGGGACAGTGTGGGATACACCATCACCACTGTCGAAGACGATACCGGTGGTGCGACCAGAGGCGTACAGGGAAAGCACGGCTTGGATTGCGACGTACATGGCTGGGGTGTTGAAAGTCTCGAACATGATTTGGGTCATCTTTTCACGGTTAGCCTGTAGAAATATTTCGGTTAGATAAAATAAACGACAAAACTGTTCTGCTTTTGCAAGTTGATCAATTTTATATTAACCTACCTTGGGGTTAAGTGGGGCTTCGGTGAGAAGAACGGGGTGCTCTTCTGGGGCGACACGGAGTTCATTGTAGAAGGTGTGATGCCAGATCTTTTCCATATCGTCCCAGTTGGTTACGATACCGTGTTCAATTGGGTATTTAAGAGTAAGAATACCTCTCTTGCTCTGGGCTTCATCACCTACATAGCTGTCTTTTTGGCCCATACCGACCATAACGCCCTGTTAATATAACGAACGTTAAAAGCCATAATTTTGATTTGGAAGAAGTTAATACCAGAAATTACAAGATAGTTACCTGGTGACGGGGTCGTCCTACGATGGATGGAAAGACGGCACGTGGTGCGTCATCTCCGGCGAAACCGGCTTTGCACATACCGGATCCATTGTCGACTACGAGTGCGGCAACATCATCATCCATGTTGATTTATAGTGTTGGTGATTTAAGTAAAATTTAAAGAAGCTTCTAGCTTAATTTGTACCTGATAACACAAAACCAAAAGTTTAATTCATTTTTAAAGATGCTACGATCCGCTGTTCTGGACAACGCCTATTTCATACAACTCGACCAACAAGTGAACTAAAGTTAGTACAGCTTCGTCTATTTTAAGTATTCGTATTGTGTTTACATATACACCATCTTGGTGTATTAGCTTCTGTAATATAAGCAATTGTAAACTATTTCTACCAACGCCCTGATGCTACATCTAGATAAACTTCTTCTCAGTTAACACACGTCCGTCTCGTACCAGTGCTGAATGAGACTGCTTAAAACACAAGCAGCTACCACTAACTTACTGGAGTTGTTTGCTCTATTTCCTTGCCTGTCTCATTTCCGCCTTTATTCCCCACCTATTCAATCGCTGCGAGACGCCAAATAAGGACAGACGACGGCGCCCGGCCTGTGACGTAGTCGTGCCATGCCGAGGCATGACCATATATGGTTCGCTTTCGCGATGCCGGTTTGTAGCGTCGGTTTGGGAAGCTGTGATTGGTCGAACGATTAGCGACGTTCCCAGTCACACAGAACCGGGTGTGTTCAAACGCAATCCGCATTAATTTTTAAACAGGTTGCCTGGTGGACGATCAAAACGCCCGTGTGTTTTTAACGCACATCTGCCCGATGAAAAACATTGTTCCCGAAACAATATAATATACGTTAAAAGTTGTTGTACAAAATGGCCAAGGTGTATAACAATTACAGACTGCACGAACTAGATTAACGTGGGAACACTGGCCAAGTGTATCAATCAATACTCCTGTATAATCTTAATCAAAGGATTGGCATGCGAAATGTGGCTGTACACTCTGAAGAGCTAGATAAAACCTACTTGATTCCCACTTGGCTGTCTAGTCATTGCTGTTGCTGATTGAAGCAAAATTCGAGAGTTTCCGTTTAGACCCAAAACGCATGCCAGTATAGGGACTACCCGTCGCGTTGAGGGATGGTTATAGTTTTGTATCATTTATTTTGCATATTGTTGTTGATTGCCTAAATAACCACACACAAGTCTATATGTCAATTAAAGCTGGTTTAAATTCGCTTCATACGGAAAGAAACTTTGCGGAATTTTGCTTGGTGTTTGTATCGCACTGTTTGGTCGGGATTGTGTAACAACCTACTGTGTTGTCTTGTAGGGACATCGGCTTGTACGACCTATTATTGTTTATAAGGTTTTTGGGGGATAACCACGTATGATTCGCATTCATGATTTGTACAATTACCTTATGACGTCATAAACCGCTTACAAGAAGTGTAGCAGAAAACAAACAACAGCGCTTACTGGTTACTGCATCCGTTGCGCTGATGTCACCGGCATAACAAATATGCGATACGCGCAGTGTTTCCAAATAAAAAATAGAAATTTTCTAACAGCCGCTGTTGTTTTTATTCGCTGTGCCATTATTTCGGTGCACAATATTGCGCATTGTCTCCTTTTTTATCTGGAAACACTGCTGTGAATGACGCGAACAAACTGAAGCGTCATGCGACTTCAATTAACAAAAGGCGAGGGAGATGCACAAGCAGGCCATGCAAACTTAGTCACGACGCAATTTCCTTCCTTGTCAATAATGTGCAATGGGGATGCGAAGCCTGCATACACGCGATTGTTATCGATGATTAGCGGGGTTTCACTGGCCCATGCTTCCCGCTACTGCGGAAGTTTATACCAGAAATTATAACTTTGTGAACGAAGGAGACGCCGTACACACAACAAATACTTGCCGCCGTGGCTACACATAATATTTGACCTCAGTAGCGTATTCATTAACACTAATCGTCTGTAAGAATCGGTATTCAACTTTTCCATTCAAGACCCACCCAGCTGCGAATATGTCTATAGGTTAATAACTTCCCTTGCTTTCTAATTTCTCACTCTTCTTGTCAGGCGGAAGGAATTGGTTCTTTTTATACTCAGCCTATGCTGAATTTAGCTCGGTGGCTATCCTAGCCAGATCGCCTGATCTCACATAAAGTCGAATGCATGGAGCTATCGACAGCAGCGAGGCTATTTAAGCAGGTTCACGCAGCCATAAAACAAGATAGAAATTATGGATTCTTCGTACTTCGTCCATAAAAGGCACGCGTAAGCGTCATCTTACAATTTAACAGAGCTTTACCCGCCTCGCCCAAAGGCCGTCTTCTCATTGGAAGATCATGACGTCATGTGGTCTATCGCCCCGACGCCGTAGCACGAGCGTCACAGTTATTGCCCAAAAAGAGGGGTTGCGCAAGGGACTGCTTACACCGTTTCGTTTTACTGTATCAACAAAGTTAACAAGCTGGTTTGGCTCAAACCCGGTTTATTGACCCCCTGTAAACAACCGCGTTCCAGGGCAGTTTAATCATGACCGTATATGGTTCTGTAATCCGCTTTGAAATGTTTGATATTCGTAATGGCCGATCACAGTCAAATCAAGCAGTGGAACGCTAATAAAGAAAAGCCGCGCGAGGTATTCTGTTAATCTTCAATGGAGACAATAGGCGTAGGAGAGCACTGCCTTTAACAAATGAACCGGCGCTGTCCTTATTTGGTATAGTGATAGCCGTGTTTTGAATCTACGGCGTTTCATTCACCGGGTGTTGATTCAACTGCCGACTAATCCAGTATGTAGGTGGCTGTGGTTACATTGCGACAACTGCTGAACCAATGATCCATCATCGTGTATGAATTAACTGCAGTGATTTTACAATACACATCGACTCGGTGTAGAAGGTCCATTATAGAGCTGTATTCCTTTTTAGGTTATCTCACCGGCATCACGCTAATGGGCGGACATTCTTGTGAACAATGAATGTATGCACAATCGTATTAGGGATTGCTGCAGTATACGGCTGTGTTGATCTCACACAAGTCTGTGATGTATTGACTCCCCATAATTTACCCAAGATTAACAATTCCTGCAAGACTTCCATAAAAGGAAAGGCAGTTTTACTGCAAACTAAATGACTTTTGCTTTGGGGCGTAAACAATAAAAGTAAGCAATATAATGAAAGCTTTACAGCATGTGACGCGAAGTGGTATTGCTTAAATGTAAACTGTCAGTAGAATTTATAGTTTTTATTATGTTGAAATTCACCATATCAATATTAACATGCGTTTTCCATAGATGTGCGTGGCTAATAAAGTGACATTTTCCGAGCTGTTTAAAGTAACGCAAGGCGATTAAATTGTGTTCAGAAATATATTAAATGTAAATTGGTATCACGCACTTCTATTTATAGGAAAACATGCTGCATGTTTACAGACCTGCTACAAAGCTGCACAGAGCTGCATGGATAGACAGAGCCGCATGTCAGGCTTCAGAATTACTTTACACAACAAGCATATGGTTTCTGCGGCATATGTTTTCGGGACTGATACATGTAACCCGGGCGGTTTTTCTTCTGGTGGCGTACCCACGCCGAAGCGTGGGTATTTTTTGAACTAGGCCAAGTTTCCAACCCATGATGGACTGAATCTCTACTAAGTCCGGTTTTATATACAATTCGTGTATCGGTTGAGTTAACCATTCAGCCACACCACAATACCCTTAGCACGATGCTGTAAATATGCATTTCTTTAAACGGACAGCACATCTTTGTTGGACAAAAATATATTTGAATCTGGTATATAATACCACACGTACGTCGTTCTAGAAAAATCTATAGATTTATTCGTTTGAACCGGTCGGTGGTATTGCCGCTTTCACTTTCCTAATAAGGTAAAACTTTCGAGTTACAGTTCTGAGTTTCCAACTACAAAGAGGCCAGTCAAACAAAGAAATGAGTTTCGGTTTGTCGCCGAGATGTTAGAAATAACAACGTTGTGCAATAGTTGCAAAGAGATTACCCGCCAAACAGATGCATTTCGACGTGGACCATTACAGTAATGATGCCGATCGTAACGTGCAAACAACGCACAAAGCCAACTGGTTGACGATTGGAAAATAAATAATTAAAAAGTAGACAGTCGTGGGAGAGTGGTAATTTCTCCCGTAAACCGTGTCATCTAAATGTTTGTTTTGAGTTCGTACGAAAGTTAGCACCTGCTGTGTCCCAGATCCTTTTTGAGACTTTCTAATTCTAAGACACTGACCTCCTTCTAAATGGACGTTTATTTGTATTAACAGCCCGATGGGAATATGTACTCGGTCACGAATCCATTCATCGAAAAGTTTAAGATAGAACCTAGATTTGCTACGGTGACAAACAGTAAAATAGCATAACCGTGTTTTTTCAAATATGAATGTTCTTTCGAATGGTGTAATCTGTATAATTGTCTTTTACCAAATCCAGGCTAAAGGTGGTTAAACACAGGCTGCGTAATTGTAAGAATGCTCCGTATTGCGTAAGCGCACAAATATTAGGCCTTGATCCGCAAGACCGTGCATGCAAAGCATACTCTGAATGCGTTGGTTGGAAAAGTACAGATAAGGCAATCATTTTGCCACGAATTAACATATTATATTCATTTTGGAACAGAACACGCGAAAAGCAGTCTGGTTTGATACGCTTATATGGGCTTATAGTATGATTAGGCAGGTTAAATAGGTATCTCTCTACGCCCACCGTCCGGTTGCCGGAGCTTTTGCAACCAGTTTTGTATGATAGAGACATTCTTTAATTTTAGTAGCACCCACAAATCCGCTGGGCCAGTCGTTGTCCGCTAAGTAACTCACCCAAAGTCACAACCGACTAGCAAGCTACCAGTTTCATCCCTTCAGTTGGAAAGCGATGCACTAACCCACCGAGCTATTGTGCCGGGCAATTGATCTAGTACAGTGTGCATCATCGAAATTAGTCACAATATATAACAGCTTGTGCCCTTTTGTAAAATTTGCTTAAAATTAGTTGGTTTTAACCGAGAAGAAATAACGTCATTACCGTATGCATTGCACTGTAATAACTATAAGGTTATATCTTCTATTAGACTGGAGGCAAGCAAAATTATAATGCATGCTGATGATGTAATAACAAATTTGTATTTTTTCAGGCCTGGACAAAACATGAACATACACCCCAAATACAGGCTAAGGAGAATATTGCTTAAAGTAATGTTAAACTTAAAAGTTGCAATGCGATAGTTTCGCTGGCCTGTGAACATGCTTATGAGTGTAATGTTTCTATTTCGGTCGAACAGGTAATCGACTAGCAGTAAATACTGGTTGCAAATAACCGCACTACTACTCGCCGGCGGGTATGTAGACCAGATATAATTGAACACATTGGTTTAACATGTACTGTTTAAAATAACAGTCCAAATCATGGTCAAATGAGTCCATTCCCGCTCTCCAATATGGCAATTAATCATACTCCACTGCGCTTAGGAGTCCGTTATTATCCAAATTAGGTTATTGACATATTTTCAATTATTTCGGGCGTATAACTTCTCCAACGCAATTCGAGTTATACAGGGCATGAGACAAAACAGTTGTTTCTGACCCGATCGATCAGTAAATAAACTAGACCGCAGGTCGTTTCTCCTTACGTGGTTGCACGTCATTTTAAATATTATTAATAAGCCCTCTAAAGCATACCCAATAAGGCAAGCTGTCGGCAAGGTATGATCGAATTTCATTATCATTTTATAATAATTTATAATACAGAAAGTTAGACAATGTCTTACATCATTATTATGTTATCCAATTGCTCATTACACATTGTGCTAATTCTAAATAAAGATTTTACTGGTTAACAGTAACTTTGTTCAGCAATACTTATTTGATGTCACTTAATCTATTTGTGCCTTATTTTAACTTTAAACCTATGATTTAACTTTTATTTCAGTAAATGTGCCATTATTTTTAGCGGAAAGTCATATTAACACTGACTTTAAGTTGGCGTCATGTAGTGTCCATGTATTTGAGTATTTTGTTTTTTTAGGTAGCGCCAAGGCTGCAATCAGACAAGTTACCGGGTCTTGCTATGTTTCAGACGTATGGATGGATCCTCGGTTAAAGTTCACATAAAAATCGCTTAAGGCAGTTATAAAATATTGACTTTTGTCAAAAATCAAGAGTAAACCTTATGGTTTCAACGTGAAGCATGCATGTACTTAATACACTTCGACAGACGTATTACAAAAATGTTCGCCAGTCTAGTATAAGAGCACAAAGACAATTAATAACAAACTAACGTTATAAATTATGGGGTGCCGTTTGTAAAAAAAAAATTTATTGAGATTAAGCTAAATCGTCACCTTTTTGTTACATTTTTACAAACGGCGCCCCATAATAAATATGCAATAAATTGTTCATTACATATTTAAAAACTTCGTTTAATTTTAATTTTAAAAATTGCTGAAAATACGATTGGCTGAGAGACAATGGAATACATCCACCAATCAAAATGGAGAATGCGCCTATAAAAGCGCCTGGTTATGTTGTTTATTTATTGTAAATTGTAACATCTCATGAAGTTATAATTACACTTTAAGGTCAATATGGCACGAACCAAACAAACTGCACGAAAGTCTACTGGAGGCAAAGCTCCACGTAAGCAGCTAGCGACCAAAGCTGCAAGGAAGAGCGCGCCAGCTACCGGGGGAGTGAAGAAACCACATCGCTACCGACCAGGAACCGTCGCTCTCCGAGAAATTCGACGTTATCAGAAATCCACAGAGCTTCTCATTCGCAAGCTTCCGTTTCAACGACTTGTTCGCGAGATAGCTCAAGATTTCAAGACCGATCTGCGATTCCAAAGCAGCGCCGTGATGGCGCTTCAAGAAGCAAGTGAAGCATATTTGGTCGGTCTGTTTGAAGACACGAACCTGTGCGCTATTCACGCAAAACGAGTGACCATCATGCCCAAGGACATCCAACTGGCTCGACGCATTCGTGGCGAGCGTGCTTAAGCTACAAGAGAATTCGAACATTCTCCCAAAAACGGCTCTTTTCAGAGCCACCCACAGTACCGAAGAGGTTGTTTTTATTGTTTCTTTACATGGTTTATATTAATAAAACTTTGTTATCGTGAAACTTAGGACAAATCAGCGTCATCAATTTAAAAAAATACCGCCAAAAAGTCTTGTATTACTTTTGTGGCGCATGTCTGCATTTTATAGCCATTAGCTTAAAAATTGCAAGCAAACGTTTCAATACCACTTATTGTAAAAAGTTAACGAAATAAATTATCCCACCGAGTCAATATCTAGAGCTGGGCGATATGCAACGAACAAAAATATCGTTATAAGAAAAAAATCGACCTTCTAGAATTTTCTCTTTGTAAGAATATCGGTGGCTCTGAAAAGAGCCGTTTGTCAAATTGAAGTAGAGATCTACTCTTTTTTGTGGGTCTTCTTCGGGAGTAGCACAGCTTGAATGTTTGGCAATACTCCTCCCTGGGCAATGGTAACTTTTCCGAGAAGTTTGTTCAACTCCTCATCGTTGCGGATGGCAAGTTGAAGATGTCTTGGAATGATTCTCGCTTTCTTGTTGTCTCGTGCAGCGTTGCCAGCCAATTCAAGTACCTCAGCGCTCAAGTATTCAAGAACGGCAGCCAAGTAAACTGGAGCTCCAGAACCAACGCGACTTGCATAGTGGCCTCGTCGTAAAAGACGGTGAACACGACCGACGGGGAATTGTAAGCCAGCACGAGATGACCGTGTCTTCACTTTAACCCCCTTCTGTCGGCCCTTTCCTTTTCCACGTCCACTCATATTATCGAGATAGTTTAAACCGCTAGAACAAAACTTATACTATTTTAAATAGTACAAATTGGAATGATTGCAAAAAGCAAATGTCCTCCTTTTATATTCGCCAACGTAATCAAAACACTTCACTTTTTTAAATAATGACCAATCACAATCAATATAGTTTCTGCTGCGTTTCGTTGAAGTCCGATATAAATGTGCCTTTTTTGGTAAATGTAATAATATGCATCATGTAGTTTGATCTGTGAAATACTGAATACTTTCCTCAATTACGGTGTATTTTTTGCGGGTTTAGAAAAAAAGGAGTAATAACAATATTTTTTTCGGTTTATTAGCATATTACAA
>CH001841.1:1736869-1825917 GCA_000149265.1 Ciona savignyi | reverse complement strand
AGAAAAGTTGACAATTTAGATAAATCGTCAAAAAAGTTGTCGATTTAGCTAAATCGATAGAAAATAAATCAGTTGCTGACTGCAGTCGCTTGTATGATTGTGTTCTTAGGCAAGACCCCTATCGGACATCGCCTGGATCCAATAGCTTGGGTAATAACTCAACTCGAGCCACTACGTAATATAGAAGCGCCTAATTTAAATAGCAGAACGTGACGAAGTGTTTGCAACATCTTGCGGCACACCTGAGCAAGCTCCAAGATTGGTGTGTTTATTTGGTCAGCAGGATATTATGAAATTACTTAACAGCAGTTTCAACAAAGAAAAGCTAAACATAAATGGTATTTAGTCCGACCGATTAGCTTAGTTTAGTTTATTCTTAGTTTATCTTATTAGTGGGTTAGTGTCGCCTCTCAGCTAAAGGTTTGCAAATTCGAAGCTGGTCACTAGCAAATCGGTTATATCCTTGGGGGCTAAGTCATTTAACGGACATTGCCTGAACTCAGTGGATTGTTGGGTTCTAACAAATTAAAGGAACCTCTAATTTATACAAAACATACTTAATAGCTCCTATACCACGACAAGGGTAATCAGACAATTGCACGTGTGTTAACGCCCATACGTTTTCCCATTCATGGGAATAATATTCTATCCTATCAGAATAATATTTAAATTAAAATAATTATGCTGACCCACGTGACCAACATCCGTTGGGTTAAAATAATAAAGTATCTACTGTTCGGAGTGATAGTAAAAAAAGACTAAATAATTTGACTGTCACTAAGTTATCTATTCTGCCACTGTTTTATTTTGATTTAGGAGAATAAAATCATAGTAGGCCTACTCCAACATCCTAGTACTGCGGAGTACTATGGTAAAAAGTTAAATCTAAAAGGGAAACGCAATGTATTAGAACCATGTAACAAAAAATCACGACGGTACGTCGACTTTGTGTCCGCCCAAACCCCGAAACAGTTGGAATACAATAAACATTATTGCGCTCTACCGGCACCACCACAGATAAAACCACCATGGCCAAAACACTATTCGCCCCCCTTCACAGGGCACATCAAGGTCTTCTGGATCAATCACGATTTAACGTTTTAGTAATTGAGCAAAAATATCACCAGGATGTAAATTGCTTTTCCCGCATCAACTTTTTGTTCAGACAGTATAGCTTTTGTTACCATCCACATCCGGCGAATCAACTTAATCAAATAATCATCGAAAACACAGAAATGATAAAAAATCGGAAAGCGCAAAAAATAAGTGAATTTGATGTAATAGAAATAAAACAAATAACTTTATAGTAATACAAATAAATAATTACAAATTAAGACCAAAATAACAATAGTATATTTTAAAATACACGTAAATAGATCAGTGCATAAGATAACAGATGTGCATGAGTGGATCTTTCGTTACGCATCATTTACCATGTAGAGTTTTGTTATGAAGTAGTATATCCCACCGTTCGCCAACGAAGTCGGTATTATTATTGTTCTTTCTTTATTTGAGGCTTCCAAGCGTATATTTATTCTTACTCTTGTTAGCCATATTGGATGATATTGCAAGATAAATCATGTCGAACAGTCGTCAACTGAAAATATACCAAAGCAAAACGCAGCCAAACTGTTTAGTTCTGGAACATCGGACCCAAAGCAACCTTCTCCTATTAGAACAAGGATGTATTTCTACGTTGTGTGAGTAGATTTATTGTTCATGACAAACGTATCGTGACCTATTTGTTTATTGAATTAATGCATAACAATAAGCGTTTGTTTTTCAGCACAAACAGACGGCCTTGAATTGAAACAGTCCTGCAACAAAATAGCAGACACTTATGGTTGCTTAGGAGTCATTATTTTAAACAAAGGTATATAAATATATCACAATTTTTGTCATGGGGCTGGAAAAAGTCTAAAGGTGGATAATAATATATATTTCTTGAACACACTAAAAAACATTCCAAAAAAAGAATAGTGTTATACGATTAGGTAGTGTTTTGATTTTAAGCACAGTACAAAGGTTTAAACATACAATTAAATGATTAAGTAAAGTTTTGTTATGTGATTTATACGTTTTCCCAACTCCCCAAACAGCTGGTAATAAGACCTTCGGTCTATTTAAATTACGTACACATGTTTTTCTTTTGTTTTTTATAAATAGCATAATGGTATAGTAACACATGGTTTTTGGTCATTATGCATGAATTCATATAACCATACTTAATTGGCTGAAATATGTATGTACCATGTAGAATTAACATTTGTAAACAAGGCATTAAAATAGCAAACATAAAGTAGAAATTACGGTTATGCAGATGCAGAAGCTTTAGTTCTTGTGACTGGATGCCGTGTGGTTGGTCGTTTACTGGATTCAGAAATCTACAAAATATCCGACGTCTCATTTATTTCTTTGCAAGATGCGTCGGACGTCACTAGTTCTTTATCTGATGTGAGTTTAAATTTTATCCTAAATCCCTGCTCAGCTGTTTATCTTCTTTTAAATTTCTTCCTCATTATTTATCTTCCGACAAATAAATAACAAAAACACTGTCCTTGTATTTAGACAATTTTTAATATCTTCCAATAACTTGCACTTTGCTAACCCATACATTGGTTGCGTAAGGTTAATCAATTGTACAAATAAGACTTGCATTAATAATTTATACCTTTTGAAAAGCGATTTCTTAAGTAGTAGCCAGTATCTATACACTGATTTTTTGGGCTTTATGTTATTTTAACATCAGGTAAAGCGGCTTCTTTGTTCTGGTTCGTTTTATTTTTCAACGACATTCAGTGAAGAAAATTTAAAATTTAATCTCGATTTGACTCGATCATTACAAAGGCAAGGATCTGTTCAAGAAGACAAAAGTTTTTTATGGTTAGTTCTATACAACTTACGGATGCAAATTGTATTAAAGATCATTCTTTAATCAAATGTGATAACTATATAGTAATAATTTCAGTACCAAAAAATCAGTACCAAATGAGGTTTCAGAGAAATATATATATATTGGGAAATGTATATTTCATTCTGCCAAACAGCTTGGCGGGTTAATACGTCGCGTTTCAACCAAAAGTTTGCAGGATCAAAACTGATCACTAGCCAATCGGCTCTGTCCTTTGGCAAGGCATTTAGCTGACATCGCATAAATCCGGTGGATAAATGTATTCTACTAAAACTGAAGGAACTAATCATCGGCCAGGTAACTCAATGTTGGAAGTGAGATAATCTGACGATTACCCTTTTTGGCCATTTTGATAATGCCCTTTGCGTTTTCCCATTCACCTGAATAAACAAAACCATCTTATAATCCTGTATTGTTGGATGTATCCATAAGGCATTTTTCTAAACTTAAAAAAGTAAAGATTAGTTCATACAACCAAAGGTGATTTCCATTCTAATTATGTAAACTCAATTTTCTTATTTATTTCAATTCCATTTTAAGGAATCGTCAATTGCTCAGTTATTTCTTAACACGAGGCATTGACACAAAAGCATGGTGTGTGGAGATTATGTGCGGTGGTATTGATATCAAAACGGTTTATGTCGGTGCCTTACAGGTAGGTGCAAACTTGATAATATTCTGTAGATCTTTTGTTGACTTATTATTACCCATATTACAATGACAACTCAATTTTTTTGCAAATTAACCTTGAAATGTCTGTTAGGGGATTTTTTTGATATTTAAATAAGATGAATAGAAGTCTTGTAATTTTTAAGAATCTTTATTCTTTCTTAATATAGGCATTGTACCTTACTTTTTATAAATAAAAGTTAGTTGGTTTGAAACAAAATGGTATGGACAGAAACAGTAAGAAATCAATAAACCACCCAATATAAAGATCAATTGCACTGGCACTCCATTCTTCAGCACAAAGGATTTCAAATCAGTTCTGTCTTTTACTTACCTTAATTAATCAATATGTGATTGGTAGTTGGTTTACATTTTTGTAATTTAATTTAACTCCAGGACAAGATATTGTTACTTGAAATTTTCCATTTGATACAACAATGTGACAAACTTTAGTTTTAGTTTATTTTTTTGCTCTTTCGTTACAACAAAGAAGAATAGAACAATTATTTAAAATTAAGCAGGCAGGATAAAATGGCAAAACTACAGTAGTTAAAACACGTCAGTGAATAGACACATTACAATTAAGGGAAAAAACGAAGTGGCCGTTAAACCTTAAATTAATAAAAATAAATTTTAACTTTACCCATAACAACTTATCATTTTTCACCAAATATTTAAAATATGTGGTTGGTAGTTGGTTTACATTTTTGTAATTTGAATAAGCTATGGGACAAGACATTGTTACTTGAAATTTTCCATTTGATACAACAATGTGACAAACTTTACTCATAACGACTTTTCATTTTTCACCAAATATTTGAAATCCAGGGTCGAGCTGCAGTAATATCAAGACTTAGCTGCAATCGTGTTGGCACAAGGTACAATGTACGCGGTGTTGATGATTTTGGGAATGTGGCAAACTTTGTGGAAAGTGAACAGGTAATACAGCTATCAGCATTGGCATATATACATTTAATATATTGCCAGTACATTTAGAACTAATTAAATCCACTTAAATCCCTTATCATCCAAATCTCTTTAATTGCACATTGCTTTGTTTTAAAAAGTAAGAGTAATGTGCAATGGTAGAGTTCAGGACAGTAAATGTTTTGCTTTTTGTTTGGTTTACATACAAATCAGTTAACCATTTCTTGATTGTTTTAAGGTTCAACTAAGAGCAAATGAGAGCAAAGTCCGACCGCTTAGTCTGGCGGTTTAGTACGACGCCTTTCAGCCAAAGGGTTTTAGGCTCAAAACTGGTCGCTAGCTAGTCGGTTGTGTACTTGGACAAGGTACTTAATGACATTGCCTGAACCCAACGGATTAGTGTGTTCTACCAAGTTGAAGGAACGTGTCTATCATACGCAACACACTGTAATAGCTCTGTTAACTCGGCGGTAATCTGACGATTGCCCCTTGTTTTCCCATTCACGGAAATAAACATGAGAATACTATCCTATCCTAAATTAGTTTTACCACTTACTGAACTTTCCTGATCTACTAACGTATACTTGCAAACTTGTTGATTTTACAAATCTACCATACATACTTGTGTGAACTCTATAATTTTTATTAAAAAAGGTAAACTTTTAACATCCCCAGATAATATTGATTGGCGATCGATATTCATCTTTCATTCAAATCCGAGGATCTGTTCCACTTTACTGGGAGCAGCCAGGTCTTAATGTTGGATCACATAAAGTGAAAATCCCTGCTGAATTTGCTGTTTCTTTGCAAGCTTATGAGAGGTAATACTGTAGACGAGTGCCCCGCAACATTTTTTTACTCATATTTAGAGACTTATTACTTTTGATGGAACGTTGCAGTCAAAATTGAACAATTGGGGGTCTTCTGACAAGCTATATACATTTGATATTATAAAAATGAAATGTGTGATAGCCGTATTATTCAAATTTAAAAAAACTCAAACCCTTTTTATTTGGTAAAAAATGTCTTTTAAAAATATTATTTCCCGTGGCACACTTAGCATTGTCTTGCGGCACATAAGTGTGCCCTGACACACTGGTTGCAGAGCACTGCAACAGACCAAAGGGAAATTGTTAAATTATTTAGTTGCATTACTGTATTGTTTAAATGTACACTGATTAATGTGTTGCATGTCAAAAGGATTACGCTGATGTATGGCTAAACCCTCTTATTTTCAGACATGTTGCAATATTGAATGGCATTTATTCCGATTGCGCATTCGTGAACTTGCTTGGTTCTAAAGAAGGTGAATCAAGTTTAAGCAAGGCATTCCAGGTACATTTTAAATTTTTACCATCTAGCAGTTTTCCTTCATAGGAAAATCAAACTAAAAATTCTGAGTTTGCACAATTCCATACCCTTACATGCAAACACTTATACTGTGGCAACGTGTTCAGCGAAGCATTTATAATGCCCTTTTTTCTCTTTCCCGTCTATGCGTGTGTTGGTTGATGGTTTATCCGTCATTACAGATTCGCTCGCACAAACTACACAGTGGGGTCAATACAATACTTGTACTGAACAAAAATATCATTATTACTTCTTAAAAAATACAAAAAAATTGTATTGTATAATATTGTTAAAAGAATATTCATTTAAATATTAGTTTGATTATTTTTTGCATATTTTATTTGCTATACAAAATTAACTGTATCATTTAAACTTGCGTTACAGCCTTAAATGTTGATATTAAGTTGTTTCTCTTTAACAGAACCATCACAATTCAAGCAGTTTCAGCAAAACTTGGGATTTTATTAGTTTCGATTACCATACGGAGTGTCGGGTGGGTAAATTTGCCAACATCTCCAAACTAATGGGTAAGTTATCCAGATATATTAAATATTAACTTAATGCAGACTCTTTGCATTTCTGCCTTTGAAACCCCTAATTAAAACAAACTATGCAAATCAATATATACAGTGTACACTCTACCATGCAAATCAATATATATCTAATTATTCTAGTCTAAAATGGAACAAAAGGGCTTCTTGGCCGTATTTTTTTTAGTTACATAATACAGTAACTGTACATTTGACATACCCCTGTGTCCTGCATATTGTTAATACATGCATTTTTTATTCTGCATAATATTAATACATGCATTTTTTATCCCTTCTTTTTTTATTTTGCATAATGTTAACTCTTTCACTCCCGGCCAAATGCATTAATTCAAACATGCTGTCCCGCAGTGTTTTTTACAATTTTTAGTCATTTTCAAATTTGCACAGTTTTTCTAAAGTTTATGCTATGATTTAATATTTAGTATGGTTGGAAAGATAATTTATCCCTCTTTTAAACAAGCTGCACATCTAAAATCTACCTCTAATAAAGAATATATTATGTAAACTTTAGTGAACACCACTTTTTATGCAAAGAAAATTCTGCTCGACTTTGAAAAATTTGAGGTGCACTGACAAACGTAATACTCACTTATTATTGGAATGCCCAAATGAGATGAAAATTGGAATGTAGATGGTCTAATAGTTTTGTACTCAGGAAAATTCGAACTGTATTTCTATCTTCAGTAGTTTTTTTACTATTTGTAATTGAAATTTCCCTTTTTTCTGACTATATTATGAAAACTTGAACCAAAACGCATTGAAGTTTTTAGTTTTGTAGAACTAAAATAGTAAAAAGTATAAAAAAGAACAGTGAAGGAAGTGTAAAAAGGGCATACAAAACCAAACAAACGCAAATACTATATCCAATATTCTTCAAAGCAGGGCACACCGAACTAGCTAGTCTCGCCGCCTTTTTCTTTATCGTGCGCTCAGCAGGCCCAGCTGGATTCATGCTTTGGTGAACACGAAGCATAACCGCCTGCTGCGAAAACGTCACCAACGCTCTCCTTTTTATCTCAACGGCACGAAATTCACAGAGAATGTAAAGAAAGACTTGCTTGACAAAAAGAGCTTTTCTGCAAGTTAACACGACTCCTATTGGCTGAGTTAGTCACCTGTAAATTCGTGTAAAATCGATAGAAATAAGAGGCGAAGCCTTGAAAAAGAAAGGCTATCACTCCTCGCATTTTTAATATTTCTCCACGATAATCACAGAGAATAAAATATAGGGTTTCCTTGATCGAATGAGCCATAGCTGAGGTCTCTACCATTACGCATTGCGGAGAAATCGTTTTTTAGATTTGCACCCATTTATGTACAGTCGGGATGCCATGTTTTACCACCAACTCGCGATATATGGCGAGTTGGGAGGGAAAGAGTTAATACATGCATTTTATTTATTGTGACAATATTTAGGTATTTGTTTAAGACTCCTCTTTTTAATCCAATTTTATCAAATATAACAATCCTTAAATGTTTACTGATTGTCATTATTAAGTGTAGTGAACTTTATAATTACAAGTTTTGAATATTTTTGCTTCAAAGCATCGTGACAAAATTTGCCTATATCCACAACAGTTTATTATGTAATGTTCAACGGTTTCGACTATCGAAACACATAAATCACATCCTGTTTACAAGTAATGAAATTGAACATTTTACTATCTTAACCCCTTCTTAACTTAATCCCAAAGCCGGCTCCCCCCTCAGTACTGGCTCGCGCTTGCACACATTACTTACGGCTTAAATAACGTCAAATTTAATTAGTTAATTTTGATTTAATTGTTTTGTTAAAATTTATTTTTATTAATGTAAGGTTTAACGGCCACATCATTTTTTCCCTAATTTGTAATGTGTCTGTTCACTGAAGTGTTTTAACTACTGTAGTTTTGCCGTTTTATCCTGTCTCCTTAATTTGAAATATTTGTTCTATTCTTCTTTATTGTAAAGAAGGAGCAAAAAAATAAACTAAACTAAATTAACTTAGACAAACTGTCTCCGATACTGGACAAACACGGTGTTTTAAACGTAACCGAATCGGGAACAGTGGAGCAGACCGGTGTCCTTCGTGTCAATTGTTTGGATTGCCTTGATAGAACCAACAGTTTACAATCTCACGTCGGATTGCAGGTACGTCATTTTACCATCCACTCAATTTAAATATTTGTTTAGTTATGTTTGTATTAAACTAAATATTAACTTAATTCAAACAATTTTTATTAGCTAGGAATGTTTGTCATTTATTAAATTTTAAATTTAAAGATTATTTCATCTAATACAATGTCATTTGCTTTTATATAACTAAACAGTATTTTGACTAACCAAAACTTTTATGTTTTTGTTTTTATCCTATAAAAAATGGACTTTATTTTATGCAAATATTACAGATGATAGCAAAGCAGTTGGAAGTACTCGGATATCGCGACAACACACAAACCACCACTAGGTGCTACGAAGCGCTCAAGGTTGCTTGGCAACAGACTGGTGACCTCATCAGCCGTATGTATGCCGGGACGGGTGCATTGGAAGGAAAAGACAAGGTGGTGGACTGAGATAAGCTAACTTTACACATTTTAAAATACGAGTAGGTAAAATAAACTTTGCCAAATGTATCATCCCAAAAACACATTATCTAACTTTACACTTTTTAAGATACAAGTGCAATTCCCATACAGTTGTCACCCAAATTGCTACCGCAAAACCACTATACCTAAAAATTCAAAACTTAACAGCAATTTCGCTGAAATATATGTGGAAATAATGTGTTTATATTTGTTTGGGAGGTACATTTGGCCAGGTTTATTTTACCTGAGGTAAAACTTAACTACTATGTTAAAACAATGTAATGCAAATGTCTTATCCAAAATCAGAACAATAAATATTAGTTTATTAAACTGTCTGAAACTTACATTTTGTTCTATATACCCAAAGTGTTTCGCTTTAATTTCATTCACTACCAAGTACCTCCAATAAGAATACAACATTAACAAAGTAATGAAAAAGTCTTGTCCAAAATCAAACAATAAATATTAGTTTATTTGTAATAATCACCTTAGCATTTATACCAACAAACCCTAAATACTCAGGTTGGAAAGTTACGAGATGGAGCGCGATCGGTCTCGAGAGCGATACAGAACAACTTCCTCGATCAGGGAAAGCAGGATGCGATGGATCGGATCCTCCAAATCTCCATCCAGGATCCGGAAGTTGCTCATCTGTCTCGCACTCTCTTCGATCGCCATCAATATATGTACAGTAAGGATGAGGTGTTTTTATACAGAAAATTTGTTATTAGGATACCGGGTTTAAATTTTTTTTTTTTTATAAACAAATAATTAATTTTTATTTATTTTGGTTTAGCGGCCACGTCTAATTATAGCGAAATTTAACAATTTATTGCTTTTTAGACTTGTTCTAACGACTGTCGCTTTGCCGATTTTTTCTCGTTTTTCAAATTAGTATCTTAAACTTAATTCACTTATTTTCTGTTGTGGAAATGCATTAATATATCCCTGTAGTAGCTTAATACGTGCAGGTTTCCAGACAGTTATTTTGTGCCCTGTAATCATGCCCGCATGTCATTTACTTTGGTATGTAACATTCTTCGTGTGCATTTCGTGCTATATAACCCGACATGTTACGCTTTAATTTTATTCACTACGATTCACTACCAAGTACCTCCAATACAAGAATACAACATTTTCTCTCTCATTTTAGGTTCTACCAATTTACTCCGGGACTTATTCAATAGGAAGGATGAATACTCGGTTGATTTCCCGCTACGAGTTACCGTGGGGACATGGAACGTAAACGGCGGAAAACATTTTAGATCAATTGCCTACAAAGATAAGGTTAACATAAGTTTGTAATAATTCCACACTGCTAACAATTGAATGATGAAAAGTTAAAGTTTAAGCCAAAAATTAATGATTAGGTTAGTGGGATAGGTTCCATATGTGGAACTTTCTAGTTTTGATCACCAAGACAACACCAGTACTAATAATTAATTATTGGATATAATTTAGTGAAAGACACTTGTCTGATTTGTATGTGATAGATGAATAGTCGGTGGTAAAATCAAGCTCAATTTAGCTGCAAAATTACCCTCCAAATGGAAAAAAAATCATCCCTTTTGTATAATATACTAAACGGCAATTAATTTACAAAATGTCTATTTTAATTTAAAAAACTGCTCCTGTTTTAGTTGTATTTTAACCCCCCAATTTAAAAGACAGCTTCTGTTTTAATTGTATTTTAACCACCCAATTTAAAAGACGGCTTCTGTTTTAGTTGTATTTTAATCACCCAATTTAGACGACTGCTCCTGTTTGAGTTGTATTTCACCCCCATTAAATACTCCTGTACTAATCCAATTGTATTTCTTAACAGTCGCTAAAAGACTGGTTGATATCAGACGATGGCTCTACGGAGAAGAAATATTATCAAGCTTTGTATGAATATAACTCTGGGGAAGAAGGTGACTTAAACTTCATGGAAAATGATGTCATACTTGGTAAGTGTTTAGCACCCATTCATGTGAAAGATATCTTTATTAAATAGCTCTTTTTTCATTTATGTTTTAACTACTATTATTTGCAATATTGTATTTCCTGAAGATAAGTCTGTTATTTCCTAGACCTTGTGATACTGTGTTTTACAAACTTTTTACAGTCCTACCACAAAATATTACATATACATGTGTCCTGTATTAATAACATGTATTCAACTACTGTGTTATCTGTTTTAACCATGGTAAGGGAGAAAATTTCAAATAGGTTTTCTTGTTCCCACCCAATTTTTTTCAATTTCAAATAGATTTTTTTACTAATAGATAGAGAGAATTTCAAATAGATTTCAACCCATTTTTTCCAGTAACAGAGGAGCTTGACGGTGGTAACTGGTTGCGTGGGGTAAATGGGGGTAAAGAGGGGATTTTCCCTTCAAACTACGCCCAGCCACTCTCTAACCCATATCTTGTGGCCCATGATTTCCCAGCCCAACAAGAGGGGGACTTAGAATTGTGCACCAATGAGGTGTGAACTTTTATTTGATTTTACGTCATTTTGCTGCATTTTCATTCATAAATTCTAACTCTTCAATTTGCCCAATTTGTTGTCCAATTTTTAATTTTTCCAATTTTTTGTCCAATTTTTAATTTTTCAAATTTTTTGTCCAATTTTCAATTTACCCATTTTTTGTCCAAATTTTAATTTGCCCAATTTTTCTCCAAAATATTATCATTCTTTTATAATATTTGTCTTAAACCTCAACTCATAGTGGAAATCCTTCAGGTTGTGGATGTATCGGCGGAAAACGGAGATTGGTTCACAGGGTCGGTGATGCGGGAAGGTGAGAAAGTGGAAGGAATGTTCCCCGCAAACTTTGTCACAAAGGTAAATCTCTTAACATTGTGTTTTATTAAGGTTTAGTATAAAATAGCTGATGCCTGCTCCATTTTTCCGTAAAAACAATTTATATTTTTAGCTGTAATTCTTATTTTAATTAATTTTTTTTTAAATTCGTATGCAGTTAATACATATGAAAATTTATGTGTTTATTTAAAATCTTTTCCTTATTTTATGTGCTTTATTAAAATCCTTAATTTGAAGATAAGGTTCAATCATACCTATGTTGTTAAAACAAAACAAAAAGTGACTCAAAAAAATAAATAAACTTGTATAGATTATTGAAAGCAAACTGTTTACACAGATGGAAGTTGACGTGCCAGTTGATATCTTCGCGATTGGTTTTGAAGAGATGGTTGAATTAAATGCTGGAAACATCGTTAATACAAGGTTAGTGATAGGGATGTACAATCCAGAATTAAGATTTAATTAGAATATAAAATGATTATAAAATATTTTTTTATTCTTTGAAATTAAGTGCTCATAAAATGAGTTTGATTTATATAATTTTGATTTGAAATTCAAAAAAAGTGGTAAAATTTTTACTTAGCTGTGATAATGAATATAATTTAAAATTACAATTGTTTTATGTTTTTCTTATTCAAATCAGTACAAAAAAATCTTAAAACTAAAAATCTCCCCTTTTTTAATAAAAACAAAAACTGAAATCGGAATCAAGGTCTGTTACTTCTATTTTATTCACTGTGCAGCTTAAACGCTCATATTATTCCCATTTACATATCCCATTTACATATCCCATTTACATATCATTTACATATTCTATTCCTATTTACATATCGCTGTTCCCTCCATAACCCCAATGTACCTCACATACAGCCAAGCAAACCAGCAAGCTTGGGCGCAGGAGTTGCAGAAGACGATATCAGTGAAGTGCGACTACGAATTAGTGGGTTCTGAACAACTCGTTGGCGTTTGCCTCTACGTTTTTGCCCGGAAACCGCTCTCGCTGCATGTTAGGTCAGGGTTTTAACAAATTCATTAATTTTACCAATTATAGAATACTTTAATAAAATGTTGACAAAACTTGACATAAATTTTTTTTTCATAATTGAAAATTCACATTTTTTACTTTAATATAATACTTTAGTAAAATGGTAAACTTACAAAATTGATAAAACAAAACTTATAAAATTGATATTTTTTTTTCATAATTGAAAATTTACATTCTTTACTTTAATAAAATACTTTAGTAAATGGTAAACAAAACTTATAAAATTGTCATAAAAATTTAAGTTTTTTTTTTCATAATTAAAAATTCACATTCTTTACTTTAATAAAATACTTTAGTAAAATGGTAAACAAAACTTATAAATTGACATAAACTTTAGTTTTTTTCATATTTGAAAATTCACATTTTTTACTTTAATAAAATACTTTGGTAAAATGGTAAACTTATAAAATTGACATAAAAATTTAGTTTTTTTTTCATAATTAAAAATTCACATTCTTTACTTTAATAAAATACTTTAGTAAAATGGTAAACAAAACTTATAAAATTGACATAAAAATTTAGTTTTTTTTTCATAATTAAAAATTCACATTCTTTACTTTAATAAAATACTTTAGTAAATGGTAAACAAAACTTATAAAATTAACATAAATGTTTTGTTTTTTTATAATTGAAAATTCACAATCTATACTTTAATAAAATACTTTAGTAAAATGGTAAACAAAACTTATAAAATTATAATAAAAATTTAGTTCATATTTTCATAATTAAAAATTCACATTCCTTACTTTAATAACATACTTTGGTAAAATGGTAAACTTATAAAAATTGATAAATTTTTTCATAATTGAAAATTCACGTTCTTTACTTTAATAAAATACTTTAGAAAAATGGTAAACAAAACTTATAAAATTGACATAAATTTTTTTTTTTAATAATTGAAAATTCACATTCTTTCAGGGACCTATCAATCTGCACGGCTAAAACTGGTATGGGGGGTACTACTGGTAACAAGGGGGCTGTGGGAATTTCCCTCACGCTTTTCAACAGCTCACTTTGCTTTGTATGTTCCCATTTCGCAGCAGGTCAAACCCAGATACAGGAGAGAAACAATGACTACGAAGAAATAACAAACCGACTTGTGTTTTCCAAGGTAGAAGACTTAGATCTAAGATTACTGTTCTACATGAATCTTTTTACAACACTATACTAACTCGCTTTTCTTATTCTTGGGCTGTTCTAATTCACTCCCTTCTCTTTTTTTGGTCTGTTCTAATTCACTCCTTTTTCTATTTTTTAGGCTGTTCTAATTAATTCTCTTTTCTATTTCTTGGGCTGTTCTTATTTACTCCTCTTTTCTTATTTTAGGCTGTTCTTATTCACTCCCTTTTCTAACTCTTAAGCTGTTCTAATTCTTGGTATCAAATATTTCTGATTCCTAGTACTTTTCTATCAGTTTTATCAGTGCATTGCTTCCCTTCGCAGTAGCTTAACAAAATACACTGTCTTTTCACACACAATGCTTAAACACATGATTTTTTGCCCTCACAGAGCAGAAGCCTACTATGCCACGACTATGTGTTTTGGTGCGGTGATTTCAACTACAGGATAGACATGGGCCGGGAAGAAGTGAAGCAAGCTATTAAGGAGGAAAACTGGGAGAAATTAAAAGAATTTGACCAACTAAATGTCCAGAAGAAAATGGGAAACTGCTTTAAAGTTAGTAAATAAGATAAGATAGGATATTTATGTTTATCCCGTGAATGGGAAAACCAAGAGGGTTAACACACGGGCAATCGTCAGGTCATCTCGCGCCCACCGTCGGGTTACCGGAGCTATTGCAGTGTGTTGTATATGATAGACACGTTCCTTCAATTTAGTAGAACCCATTAATCCGCTGGGTTCAGGTAATGTCCATAAAGTGCCTTGTCCAAGGACACAACCGACTAGCTAGCGACCAGTTTCGCACCTACAACCTTTCGGTTAAAAGGGACGCACAAAACTGCCAGACTAACCGTCCAGTTAAAATGGAAGTATTTATGTGTTCCAACTGCGATGTACACTCATGGTGGTTATACCATTATCATTGCTGCGTTGTCATAGGCAGTAGCACAGAGTCTGCTTGGGGCCAGGCTGCACTAGCTTAACTATTGTCTATTAAATGCTAGTTCATTTTAGTTAGACAATGAAACCTAAATTTTGCATGACTAATAATTAATATTTAATTCTTAACAAAAAAGAAACCTAAGACCCTACATGTAAAAGCTGATTATAAAAATTACAATTTTATTAAAGTATTGTTAAAAGTTCTTGAATAAATTTGCCCTTTTAACAGTCAATTCAAAAACAACAGTCAATTAACTATCCATCATTGCCAGGAATTTAATGAGGGTGAGACCAATTTCGCTCCCACATACAAATACGATTTATTCTCGGATGATTATGACACAAGTGAGAAGTGTCGAGTGCCCGCGTGGACAGACAGGATTCTATGGAAACGTAAAAACTGGTTTCACGATGGCCAGGTTAGATTATTTTGTTTTTTCCATATTTAGATTTTCGAAGTTTAGAAATAATCTATTCTCAAAGTACCTGTCTGTCAGGCTGCAGTTAGTGTTGGTTTTTTTAAGTTAACTTTGACTATTTTTGGTTTATGTTTCTATTATCACAACTGTCATACTCTGGCTTCCAAAAGTGAATCCAAAATAGAAGAGATCTGATTTTACTATCTCAAGTGTTGTGTAAAAGAATTAAAATTATTATACAAACAGTAAGCTTTGTTCAAATAAATGTTTTAAAATTCAGGAAGAATCCCTTGTAGCAACACGAAACAGTGGACCATCAAGTGGAAAGCTGATATACTACCGACGAGAAGAGTTGAAAACGTCAGATCACAGGTTTGCAAAAAAAAACAGTTTTTATGTTTTGTATGGTCCCTACTAACGGGAATCAACCCAAAGACACATTCTTTTTATATTAAAATGTAATCAAAAGTTCCAAAAATGATGTTTGGCCCTGCCAATCGGTTCAGTAGCACAAGTTTTTGGAAGATTTTGTTTTTCCCCCAACTTTCTATGTTTCCAGACCTGTTGTTGCCGCTGTTGATATCAATTTGACTCAAGTTGATGATGATCGTAGAACGGAAGTTTTCAACGACGCGTTTCAACAAATCGAACCCATCAATCAATCAGTTGTTATTTATGTTGAAGGCAAACCAACAAACGAATTATTATGCCTGGATTTTTTGTCAACTTTTAACATGGGAAAACCAGTTTTAACCAGGTATGTCTAATCTAAATTTAAAAAATGACAATTCTGTAAATTTACAGCCGCACAATATTTGATTTCCCAAATACAGATTTTTAAATATTTTACAATTAAAAAAAAATAATTTTTAGGTGTTTCCAGTCGTGTTTTCTTGTTGTGTTTTCTGAAGCGTGGATGATTGGGAAAGTACTTGAATTTGACAACACTGTTTTCAATGGTAGCGTAATGAAAGTCGCAGAGATTAATTACAGTAAGTGGAGTGAAGGAATAACAAATGGTCGGATATTTCCATCGCGTTTTGTGCTAATGATCAATTTGGTGGCATATAATGTATATTTTTCTAATTACTCCTGGTATGCTTTTGTAAGGACTGCTTAATCTCTAGTGTAGTAAGCATCAAGTCGCTCCAAAACAACCATTGGTAACCCTGTTTATATTTCTTGACACGGAATTAAAATATTTAAATCTTTTCAGATAAGGTGGCAGAGGTCAATGTTGAAGACGCGGAAATTTCCTCAATATCGACTGCTCTTGACCAATCTTTTGCTCCATCATCCAACCACGCGCAATTCACGACCAGTCGCTCAAGTGACAACTTGACTGTGCCACCACGACCCATGACACGGCCACAGTCGACCCCATTGTTAAATGCGTCTGTAAAACCCCCCTCACCAACCCCACTTAGGAAAAAATCCCCCCCTCCCCGCCCACCAGCCATTAGAACCACCACGAAAGCCCCCCCAGTTAAACCAGAAGCCCCATCTATCCGACAAGACCCCCCACCGAACCCCACACTCCCACCTGGCTTCAACACTTCCCTACAACCCACTGTACTCGTGCCAACAAAGGTTGTTTCCCCAGTTACCCAACCGATCACTGCAGAATCTTTGGATATGTTTATGGGGGTAAGTTAGAATGACCATATGTTAAAGTTTTAGAAGTCGAAAGTTCCTACCAGATAGGTACCATGTTCGTTCACCACAACTAATTATAAGACATCACCTTAAGCAGAGGAATATCAGTCTTTGCCTTTGCAGGACAATTAAAAATTGTTGCTTAAATAACAGAACTGTCACCTGTAGGTTTTCTGATGTTTACCGTGTTATATTAAATACCATTTGCCCTAAGGATTAACTATGAATGCTCTGATCTCGTGCTGTTGTGACGATTTTTTCATTTGGGTTGTATATATTTTTCAGCCACCGAAGATAAAACCCCGAAAAACAGTTCCGAAACGGCGTGCTCCAGTTGCCCCCAAAAAGCCACCTATAAAATCACCAGACAGCCCGTCCAAGTCCAAGCCTCCAATTGCAGTTCGATCTGAACCCAAATTGGCACCGTCCTTGCCCCAAAACGGCCCCTCAAAGGGCCATTCGTCAAATTCTTTATTATTAGACGATCCGTTCTCATGTCCCCCATCAGCAATGCCCGCCCCTCTACTACCCTTCAATCAGACCCCTAACTCCGACTCTACCCCATCAGTATTTGGGGATTCCCAATTTGACCCATTTTCTTCAACATCCAATCATGTCACCCCATCAATGCCAAACCAGGATATTTTTTCCGTCTTCGGGAATCACCAGACCCCCGCCACGGACCCATGGGCGGCCCCATCAAACGGTATAACCCCCCCAACCAAGTATCTTCGTCTTTCAGCACCAATTTTTCAGAATTCGACTTAAAAAACTGAACCCTTGTATTTCACATCATACGTTTATTTAAAATTTTATAATATTTTATTCTTTTATTTTAATTGAACAGGTGAATGGGGTGAAACTAAATTCGACATTTTTAAAAAGCGAAAATATGCATTTGTAGGCTTGTATTAAGAGCAAAACGGCTAAAAAATTGTGGAGCAGTTTCGAAATGTGACCCATCTCCGTGTGTAAATCACTTTGGAGTTTCTTTCAAATCAGCAAACCTTGTATTTATGTTACTCCCAGCCTCCCTGTGCAATTTGTTTATCAACGCATCGTGCAATTGATATAGTGACGAAAGTTCCATTCCCCCCATATATGTGTATGAATGTGTGTGTAAATGTGTGTGTGTGTTTGTATGTGTGTCTATATGTGTGTTTGTATGTGTGTGTGTGTATGTGTGTGTGTATGAATGTGTGTGTAAATGTGTGTGTTTGTGTATGTGTGTGTGCATGAACGTGTATGTATGTGTGTGTGTGTGTGTGTGTGTGTATGTGTGCTTGTGTGTGTATAAATCTATGCGTGTGTTTGTATGTGTGTGTTTATGTGCGTGTGTGTGTGTATTCAATCCCTTTGTCTTCAGTGTTCTAATAGTTAACCACAGTTAAATATATACCTACATGTATTTCTTATATCTGGTTAACGTTACGTCTGTGTGCACATACCCATGCGTTCATTATTCATATATTCATATAGGTTCACCTGATTTTAAAACAATATCCTATTTCTGTTAATTGTGCGTAAATTATGTTCTCAATTTTGTTTGTATCTTTATATTCCTACCCTAGTATTGACCGTTGTTTAGTAAGTACACTAGTTTAAAACTCCATTATATACCAACTTTGTATTTCACGACCAGAAAACAATGGACCTAACATACCAGCCTAATTAAAATTACTTCTGCGAAATGGCATTTTCGGTCAATTCCGTTCTCGCCGCTTGGTATACTTCGCGCCAGCATCTATCTTGCTCTTTATAACTCGTATAAATATCTGCCGTGCAATAAACTCAACCATTCTGAAACGTAAATGTGCATAACGAAATACAAGTACCCAACGTTTAGCGCGCGCGCAATGCTTGTTTAACCCTAACCCGTAAAGGCTTATAGAGAGGGACCATCGCACGTTCGAAACTTGGCGCAGTAAAAATAAAAATAATCGAACTCCTGATGGGCTAGTCACCAGGACAGTTTTTTTTTGTACAAGAATCTCCGAAATCTATTTAATTGATCACTCAGTATCACCAAGTGGCCTAAAATTATTTTTTCGACAGACTGCTAGATATTCGTTGTGGCCGCTTCTATCTTCGCGTAACCCAAAATCCATTTAAAATGGCACAGTACCAGTAGGCCAAGATCAGTAAGGTCACGTTCATGTAAAAAAGTTTGGAAGTTCTGCCTTTTCAAAAAGTTTAGACTTTAGACATGTATACTTGTATTGCTGCGCATTTGTCTGACTTACCCCTTGTTCATAAAATAATTGTCAAGAGCAATAAAATCAGACGATTGTCTCTTTCTGTTCTGTTGCCACCCCGTGTGCAACTGCACCCAAGTGATTTTATAAAACTTGTGCAGAATATAAAATTACGATAAATTAAACTAAAATGGTGGCGAGGTGATCTGACGATTGCCCGTGTGTTAACCCCCTTGGTTTTCCCATTCAGGGGATAAACATGAATATCCTATCCTAAATATAAGGAATATTTTTCATGCACATAATCGATTTTGTTTTCATTTAACATAGAAGGCAGTTTAGCCAATACCCTTTTATTAATAAAAATACATATTTTTGGCATTTAAGGGGATTTTCTTTGGTTTCTGTGACCTTTGAGCACAAGTGCAAATCAGATTAGTGGTTTGCGGGTAGACAAATGTTTGTTTGATCTTAACCAGCCACTGGATAGACAGTTATATGCTCTTGTGTATTGTACCGAACGGACATTGTTTGAAGCAAGTAGATCAATGCTTTGTACTAAAACTAAAGGAACTCCCCCATCTTAAACCTATTGAAATTGCAATAGCCCAAGCAATCTAATTTTTTCCCATGTTATAACGACTTTATCGTATTCACGCTGATAACACATAAATATCCGATTCTATCCTATTTATAGAAACTGACGCTATGTGACACATCATAACGACAAAACAATAGCGTCGTTCTAGCTCCAATGTCACATTGTTCTTTTTCTCATAGTTGATTTAGATGGCGCGGTAGTATAATGAAAATTATGAACTTCATAAATTAGTAAACCCGGTACGGTCGTGTGGCCGAATGGTTAGCGCGACCTATACAAATACCGACTCATATATATAAAAACGGTCAATGTGCCCAGCCCATCATGGGTTCGAAACCTGGCTCGGTAAAAAAAGTAAACCCAAGGAACGGGGATTACTTCGTAAACTTTTTCGTCCGTGCTCTTCTCTTTTTGAAAAATATACATTACGGTTCCAGAAAAGGGAAATCCGTGACCCCGAGTATAGGATAGGATATTTATGTTTATCCCCGTGGAAGGAATAACGCAAGGGGGTTAACAAACGAGCAATCTTCAGATCACCTTGCGCCCACCGTCGGGTTACCGCAGCTATTGAAGTGTGTTGTGTCAGACATTCCTTCAATTCGGTGGAACCCATCAATCCACTAGGTTCAGGCAATGTCCGCTATAATGAGCCTCTTCCAAGCACGTAACCGAATAGCTAGGGACCAGTTTCGAACCCTTTGGCTAAAACGCGTCGCACTAAACCACTATCCAGTCGGATTTACGCACCCAACCTTTTTCCTACTAAGACACCGTAACTCCTGCACTCTCAACGCTGTATAGAGAACGTGGAGAAATCAGTGCCTCGCGTAGGTGCGTATAGGTTACTGTATCCAACAGTTCCATCCGCGGTGTAGATCTCGTTGCTAGCCGAAGTTCTATTGTTACAATTGATAGTCCACGCCAGTCCACTAAATAGACCAGACGATGCCAACCTCGCAGATCAAGAATCGGCGATGCGTTCCAACTCCCAGACAGTGGAACGGTCGTGTGGCTGAATGGTTAACGTGACCGATTCATATAGCAATTCGATATATAAAAACGGACTGAGTGGCGAGCCCAAAATGGAATCGAAATTGATGGGAAAAAACTTCCGGACAATGGTGTTCGGAAGATTGACCGCGTCCAATAGTTACGACAATCTAGTTGAAAGCCTCACTGTTGATGAAGCGGAAATTTGTCGTTTGTAATTCGCTTCTAGCCCGAACCTGCCGTCATCCTTTTTATCAATACTTTAAACCGCAGCCGGTGCCAAATTGACCTTGGCTGTAAGACAGTTCCCAGTCCTTTGTCTTGCGCTGTCTGCACTATAATAGTTAAGTCACAAAATAACCAGTGGGTACTTTATTCAACCAAGCTTTGCTTAATTAAATAAGCTTAAATAATATCATCTAAAAAACGAATGGTCCAAAGCCTAAAATATTCGACCTTTAACTATACATTAGTCTGAGTGGTTACTAAAATTCCTGTTACATGTATGTTTTTAAATACTATTATTATTATATTCATAACTCAAATGTTTCACAATTAGAAATTACCGGTTTAGCGTTCTTTTGCTTAACATCTCTTTAACAGCTTATAGTTAAGTATAAATACCACTAAAATGCGCAGAACTGTGTTGTTATTGTTTATTCATTCAGGCTGTTGACGTATCTACGCGCCAAGTCTTGTTTGTTTTAATAGTGTTTCTTGTATATAACAATTTGTTATATATGTAGGCAGTCAGGGCATATTGTGTTGTTTATGTAAAATATGCTAGAAGCACATGGCATTAAGGTTAGGAATTTGACGAGTATAATACTACTGGAATTTACTGTTTTGATGTATTTTGTTTTAGCGGTTCATAACTTTCAACTTAGAAATGTAAAACCGCAATCCTAGCTCGAGGCCTTAGAGTCGTGAAAGCTTAACACTGGTTATGACGCCATTGCAAGAAACTTTCCGGGTGTAATTATGAATTAATCGTGCTGTAAGACAGCAGTAACGATATTTTGTTTACTTGCCGGTACTGTCATTAGAGTGGTGCTGGTGCACGTAGCACTGAGACTCAAACACGAGCCAGTTCTATTGTAAAAACAAACTTGCTTTGTAAAAACGTTTGTCGAAACTGTAGTTGCGAGTTTTTTTCTCTAAGAACAGACGGGACAAAAAAGCTTGATGTTTCTTTACAATAAATATGGTTATTCTAGTTTTCAGTCAATATAATAATTAAAAGATGTATATTGCTTAGTGTTTTCAGTCTGTACCGACTTAGGAAATGTGATTACTCACATATCCTCCAGTCTTGTAATGTAGTCGTTTCGGGTGGATAGTACCATTCTTATGCTGCCACATAATATATTTCATATCGGCTAAGCTTATTATTTCCATAGTTTAGTATCGTCGGAACAATTACTTTAATCTAGCTTCCGTTTCGTTGTTCGTAATGATGTTGATATATTATACATATTCTTCATTAACAAAACCATACTTAAGGCCTGTTTAAATAACTGAGTTAGATTATAATAACTAAACTGTGTTTATCGGCGAGATGAAAAGAGCTTCTAAACAGCCAAACGTGCAAGGTATGATTTGATTTGATTTTGTTTCAAAAGTACAGTTTTTTGGAAACTATGGTATTCTGAATCATCTTATCTTGCGGTTAACTATAAACTATTGTCAGAATAGTACGAACATCTAATTTCGACTGTAATAAGGAAAATATATTATATAAAATATATTATATATACGTATGCGCCAACATAGTATTAAAAACCAACAATATAAATAATAATGTCCTGAATACACAATCGACCATCTTCAAAATAAACCGTAGGTTTGATTTCGTTAAAGGTCTCTCGGAAAATCTGAGGTGCATTTTTAACTGGTTTTTCTTTCGATATAATCAACTTAGTTTTGTTGTTCTAAATTTCTTTCGATATAATCAACTCAGTTTGTTGTTCTAGATTTGCATGGAGAAGTGATCATACCGAAAAAGAAACAGCCTACTGGTGAGTTAATAAAAAAATACTCCTTTTTTATTATTTTTTCAAAGTGATATAATAATTTATGTTTTTATAGATGTTTCGGTTAGGGACCCGCCGTTCAGTGGCTTGTACAATGGCACGTACACAAGCGGCCGGGACGCCAGGGCTGAACTTGAATTAAAAATTGATATGGATGAGTTGCGCGATTTCTCCAAAGTTCTTAATGTTGTCAGTGGATCAATCACGATTACGAGTGGTCGAAGGCTGGACTGGTAAGACTTTGTACAGATTTTCGCATCAAGTTTTATCGTTTATAACCTACTGGTTATTAGACGAAAACACTATAGTGATTTCTTCGCACTTTAATGCATTTCACATATGATAAACCATAAACATGATACATATCACGTTCTTAATACTTTATGGACATTAAATAGTTTATTTTGCTCTAATATATTAATTGCCCGAAATCACGGGCCTTTTTGCATTATTTCAGGTTTAAATCAAACAAGGCGATGTATTTTTCATCGATGCCCGGTAATACGACCTTAGAAATCCCGGCCGAATCGGCGAATTTCGAAAGGGTCATATCGGCGAAGGTTTTGGCGACCCGTAGCGACGGCGCGAAATTCAATGGCGCCGTTCTCATTAAGTTGATGCTCCCGCAAGATGACGGAGTTTGGAACGGAACTTTTGAGCTGAAAGTTGATGGCCAAGTCATAAACTTTAGTGGAGTCGAAAGAAAAAGTCTGGTAATTCGTTATTTATCATGTTTAAAATGGAGAATAAATGACTTTGAACAGTTTGTCCGGCCGGTTAGTCTGGCGGTTAAGTGCGACGCCTTTCAACCAAAAGGTTGTAGGTTCAAAACTGGTCGGCAGCAATTCGGTTGTGTCCTTGGGCAAGGCACTTAACGGACGTTGCCTGAACCCAGCGGATCAATGGGTTCTACCAAATTTAAGGAACGTGTAAATCATATACAACACACTGAAATAGCTCCGGTTACCCAACGGTGGGCGCGAGGTGATCTGATGATTGCCCGTGTGTTTACCCCCTTGGTTTTCCCATTCACGTGGATAAACATGAATATCCTATCCTTTGTAGGCCAATCTATATGTGATAAACTGTATAATTAAATTACTTACCCAATTTTTAGCACAGCCAGCAATTATGGTATTGTTTAGTGAATTTCGTGTAGTCGATCTGCACCAGCACATGACTAATTATTCTCATTTGCTTCAGTTCTTTCGAGATGTACACGTGGACATTGATTACGTACAGCAGAGTGTTTGGCCAACAATCAAACTTACAGACTTCCACGACTACCCTGAGGAATTGTCCGATCGAAAACTGGACCCCTTTGCCGTTTTCGAGGATGCCGGGATTAAACTACACTATAATAAGTCTGATAGCGACAAGGTAATTTGGTTTTTAACATGTAAGTTTTATTATGTAAGCTTCATAGACGAAATAACAATTACCCTTTTAAAGTTATTTTGACGGATTGTTCCCCAACATTAGCTTGTTCATGTTTCCGAGCTCGCACAACGCTCACATAATTTAATCAGTCGGAAATTCCCTAAAGTTCTTGAGTAAAAAACAACTAATGACGTAATAGTCTAGTTTAATTGATATTTTCAAAGAACGTTTACAAATTGCGGGATTACCAACTAGTCTACGAATGTTAATACACTTATTATTGGAGAAGTGGGAACATCAACGTTTGGTGTAATAAATAAAAAATAATAACATAACAACCATCCAAAACTATTTTACCAAACTTTTGTCAAACTTAACCAAGCAAAAACAAAAATGTGTGGTTCTGTTAAACTTAAATTTGAGTGTCTAAAACTCTAATCTAATTATAATTTATTTTTAATAAATTTCTTAATTGTTTAGATAACAATTAAAATCTAAAAACTGCGATAACAATTAACATACTAAAAAGTTTAAGCGTCACCGAAAAGTCTACTGCAATATAACTCTTTAGCCATTGATGTAAATATTACTTAGATTTTTAAACTCTTTCTGGAAATTTAGCAACAAAATAGCATTTGTTATGCAATTAGTTTATTTCTTCTTACCCTAAAGAGTAGCGTTAAGCGTTAATAGCAAATTAATACGCAATGATTGAATACCCGGAATACTGACGGTATACTAGAAAATATACACTTGTTATAAGATAAACAGAAAACAATACTTTATTTTTAAGCACATACAATGTAAAATTATCATGTAGTTGTTTATCGGTACCTCTTAAAACTACAGGATCGCTTGGACCGCTTGAATCGCTTTGAGCTCTTGGATCGCTTGCAATACTTCGTAATTACAAAAGCCATGATATTAATGTTAGGGTTGGGGTTAAAGTTAGTTCTGGGGTTGAGATTAGTGTTTGGGACAGAGTTAGAATTACTTTTCATAGCAATCTAAGTGATCCTAGCGCTCCTGTAGTATTTAGAGGCACCCGTTATTTATTACTGAGTGCATGGCTGAGACAAAAACGTGCTCACACTGCGTGAAAGCCAACTTCACTTTATATCTGTTCTAAAACAATGACAAGCCAATAAGCAAGCTTTAAAATCTATCTTATGTCAAAGGCAATTATTATTCCACAGCCAATTTTTTAAATTGCTGAATATGTATGAATTTTCCTTTTTTCGTCTTTCGAAAAACTAAAAATATTGTTTATATTTTTCTGATTTTACTAAAAAATGAACTAAAAAATTTTTAAAAGTTAGAAATGTGCCTATTACGTTATTGTTTGTAATGAATTATATAATGAATTTTATTGGCTGTATCTATACACTGTGTTGAAATAAAAGCCATGGTACATGCGTTTCCTGTACCTTGCAGCTGTAATGCGCGGTATCGTTCTTTAACATTGCTCTCACAACAGTAATTTCGTTACTTAGGCGCTCAGGCAGCGACAAACACAGAAACAAAAGTATGCTAATACACACTAGCTTTTTAATAACAATGTTCAATTGGTTGTAGAACAGTCTTTTTTTACTTTTGGGCAAATCACTATAGACTAAAATCTTGTTACAAAAGTATCCAAAGTAACGTAATGCCATCGCAAAAACAATAAGTAGAAACAGCCGTCAGCATACGACCATACAGGTTAAAAAATGATTAAGTATAAAGCTAACATTTTTTTGTCATTTTTTTGTTGATTCTCTTTAAACCAATATTGAGAGAACATGTTGACCAATAAACGCCCTCATCTGTAAAAGACAAGCGAATTGACAATGAATGTTAATCATCCATTTCTGGTTGTTTCGACGAAAATTTGCATACAAATAATTTATCAAAAACTGAGTTGTCCCTTATGTGTGTTTTTTAACAAGCTAAACCTAAAGTTGTTTAATTAACTGCTCCAAAGCTGTATTATAGTGGATTTTTGATAAATGCTTTCAAAATAGATGTTCGTGGCTATTCCATTTTATTGTACGGTTCTTTGTAATAAATGTTCTTGCCTGCTAAAACTATTAGGGCGTAAAACCATTCAAGCCTGCTACATTATTTCCAATTTAGTCTTTCCTGCTGAAACCAGTTCTTCAAAAGCAACAAGTCACTCTCAATCATTTGCTATTTAGCCTATGATAATATGACACGGTACTTGCCTTGGTAAAATTATCAGCTATGTGTGCAATGATAAGATTTTAAGATTTAACATATATGCGCAAACATAGAATACAATTTTTTAAACGTCAAATATTTTTGCACAAAATATATACATTATTTTATTGAACTTTAAGCAATCAGAAATGACGTTTTTTTGTTCTTATATGCGTGTATTTTAAATATAAATAAATATTTATACACGAATTTAATTAAATTTGCATACAAAATTTAATGGAATGGAAGCTTTTGCACATTTTGTTTTGTGTTACAACTTGACGGGCTTTCTAAGAAGGCGTTATAATTTGAGTACAAACGTTGCCGGTGTTTTAGTGTGGAATTGTTTTTGTAAACAATTATCTTTAAATCTAAATCAGTTAGCGTTTGACCTCCGTACATTGTTCTCCAAAATTGGCTGCTAAGAAATTGTGTAGCAAATTAAAATAATACTACTGTTTCACAGTACAGCGAGCAGCACTTGGCACAAACAGTAAACAAATACATTAGCATAACACACATCCAGTCTTGACATAATAGGCCAATTATTTAATAAATATTCAAATTAGATAAATATCACAATCGATAGACGAGAAAATATGCTGTCCAATCAGCGGCTCCAAATGTGATGGAATAGGCCAATTAACGACGAGTATTAATAATTTTTTGGTTGTTTCGATTAAACTTGACATGCAATAATTTAACACAACTTTTGCACTACATTTGTGTTTGAATTCAATACTTACTTAAAATCGCTGTACCTTGTTGCGTTTGTTATCGTAGAATTCTGTGTAATTAACGAACTTGTCTTCTAAAATTATTACCGCCTAAAAATCATCCAAGTCTGTCACATTAATTCCAATTTAGTCCCGGTCTAGGGTTATGGGATATGCGCTGTGTTTCGAATGTGGTTTTATAATTTTAATCAAATTTTGGTATACTTTTACTTAAATAATCCTTCTATTATTGCGGTAATGTTACTTTACCTTTTACAGAATTTTAAATCTGCCTACAAACGTTGTTGATTTTAGGCACAAAACTTTCGCTCTAAAAATCGCGTCTTTAACAGTCAAAAACATAAATTTTGGTGTTGCCGTGATGACAATTTTGCGCGTTTTGGCAGATTTTAAGAGCCTAAAAATATTAATGCAAATCAACTTATCCTTTTTCATGTCCATTTATATTGCTTTTCCTTGTAGATCAGTGACCCGACCCCCAACAACCCGTGGACGAAAGATGACATGTATGAGGTGATGACAGAGCATTTTGATGAATCGCCGGAAGACACCAGTGTGTGGTGCATGATAGCCACCAATCCTCCTGATTCTAGGTTCATGGGATTTTCATTTGAAAGAGATGGAAGGAAGGGTTTTGGGATGTTTACTGGGTAAGTCACTATCAGTTAACATAAACTTAAAATCAAGCGTTGATGTCTGCATTCCCAAGAAATGGTCTAGTTAAAACTTTATAATTTCATGAATGTCTGATGTAACATACAGAATACCGGTTATTTCTTTATATATATTAATTATTAGCAAATATATATTAATTATTAGCACAAAAATAAAAAAGCAAACTTACTACCCCCGCAGTTACACATAGTATAATTGTGTTAAAGGGGAACTGAAGTCAATTTTAAGAATATCTTAATAAATGGAAAAAAATACGCTGATTTCAAAAATCAAATCAGTTTCTTCCAATATTTTTTGGTTAAAGAGTTATGAGCAAATATGCATTTTATTTTATGTTAGGGGATTTCCCGTATTACGTCACTGACGTTGTTGAGATTTCGTGCCTATATGCATTGTATACAATCATGTGCCAGTTTAGAGGTGAATTAGTAACATAGGCGCCTGCAGGAGCGTTGTATTTTCGTTTTTTTATGGAGACTTAGCATAAAACTTGTCATATAGCCTTACTGAACCAATGTACATGGTGACAGCTTACCTTAAGCGCGCTCATTCAGGCCTGCACGATCCTGGACCTAAGCTGAATGCTGAGGTATACAGGTCTCGTATTTAAATGACTTTAGAATAATAAGTCTTAGCAATTTATATCATAAATCATAGAAGTGAAGACAGAACAAGAAAACTAGAACAGGAGGCAGTAAACTGTAACTGCCAGCAATTTATAGAAATAAATCAGCCATCAATCAAAGATCAGACTATGCGGTGGAAACAGCCTATTTCTTTTATGATTGTTGCTTTTCAATATATAGCCATAATCTGCAACGAAGACTAGCAATGTTGTTATCAACCCCTAGGCTACAAACTGAGAGTGTGAGAGATTTGGTATACATATGCATAGAAGTTTTAACAAATTTCTTTTGTTTTCTTCATTTCTAGAGTAAATTTAAGTTAATGTTGTAACACTAAAATGGATGACAGTTTTCAGCATTCTGGCATGGATGAAAGAAGTTTTATTGTACACAATAAAACAACACAAATTTAGTCATGTGCGTTTGAACCAAGGAAAACGTCTGAAAGTATCTTTGAAGATGCAAGCCCCATAGAAGAAAATGTTTATTTAGAAACATTACCTATTGACATGACTTGGTGCCGTTGCAAAAACTGTATTCTTATGGACACACCGCATGAATGTACATGCATTTGTGCACAAAATAACGCCAGACTGGACTTGCATTACTAAAAGCCCTTATTTTTCAATTATCTGCTTGGATAAAGAAGTTCTTGAAGTTGCACTTGATGTACTGGGTTGATCACTATGTTTAAATTCATAATCAGAAAAATTAAAAATTGTTGGAACTGTATTTTTCACCAAGTGGTTTGTTTTCATCATCTTGGCTACTCCATTGGAGTCAAATACAATTTTACTATGATAATCCTTGTCACAAATATGTGCACTACACACTGCGGTTCTTTTTCCAGGTAGTTTAGAATGCTTGCATTGTTGTATCCATTGCTTCAACCGTTTTTTGTCGTTGTGAGGAAATCAATGGAAGAGCACAGGTGGATTGGAATTTCGTGTGCTGTAATAGGCAATTTGTACATCCTGGAGCAAAACAATATGCTCCAATAACTCTTTCTTCCTTCTCAGTGGCTTAACTTTA
This sequence comes from Ciona savignyi, assembly GCA_000149265.1. NCBI lineage: Eukaryota > Metazoa > Chordata > Ascidiacea > Phlebobranchia > Cionidae > Ciona > Ciona savignyi. The sequence goes on along the minus strand of CH001841.1, from coordinate 1,796,482 downwards.
GGCATTTTACAATATCTAATAAAAAGAACTAAATCTAGAAATGTGGTATATTCTTATTAACTTATTTGGGTAGTTAAGTAAAGATCTATTATATATATTCTTCACTTACTTATCTGAGTGCTTGCTGTGTACTTATTGTCAGACTACACATCAGCTACTCAACTGTGGATTAACTGGTTTTTGCAATAAGTGGTATTCTCAACCAGTAGGCTAATGCTCAGTTTCAATAACAGCAGACATTAAATGCACCACATACACAACAGCAAAGCATTATACAAACAGCCAAGGTAAACCATGAAAGAAATAGGCTTTTTCCACCTCATAGTCTAGCCTTTGCCTAATGGCTGGTTTATTTCTATAAATTGCTGGCAGTTACAGTTTAATGCATTCTGTTATAGTTTTCTTGTTCTGTTTTCACTTTTATTATTTATGATATAAATTGCTAAGACTTATTATTCTAAAGTCATTTAAATATGAGACCTGTATACCTCAGCATTCAGCTTAGGTCCAGGACCGTGCAGGCCTTAATGACCGCGCTTAAAGTAAGCTGTCACCATGTACATTGGTTCAGTAAGGCTATATGACAAGTGTTATGCTAAGTCTCCATAATAAAAACGAAAATACAACGCTCCTGCAGGCGCCTATGTTACTAATTCACCTCTAAACTGGCACATGATTGTATACAATGCATATAGGCACGAAATCTCAACAACGTCAGTGACGTAATACGGGAAATCCCCTAACATAAAATGAAATGCATATCTGCTCATAACTCTTTAACCAAAAAATATTGGAAGAAACTGATTTGATTTTTGAAATCAGCGTATTTTTTTCCATTTATTAAGATATTCTTAAAATTGACTTCAGTTCCCCTTAAGAAAGAATTCGTAAAACGATAAAATACCCAAAAAATGTTTTTTTCAGAAAAAAATATTTAGAATTGAACCCTTATGAGTATTTTTTACCAACAAACCACTTTTGCCTATTCTTTACATTTTTTAATTAAAAATGAAATAAACTTGTATTTTGGAGTTTCACCGTGTGGGAATTCCCCTTGCCACAAAACTATAACAGTTTATTATTGATCGTCAGACAACGAGTAACGGTTACATGAATTTTGGAATGATATGTACTAAGGAGCACTGAATATTACTGCAATGTTCTAATTTTTTAATTGTCATATATGTATAATATTTTGTATTATTTTGACTTTATTCCCATTTAGAGTGACAGTATTAGTTGCTCTGTTTAGCTAAACCTACAATTATTCACATGCGTCTAGAGACAGAACGGTAGTCTGATTTTTCTCTGCTGGATGGCGCTATTTATCAGCTGTACTAAAGCGGGGAGGAGGGAAACTACTCACTAAAATTACGGACACTAATTTTAACCCATTCCTGAACACTAAACTCAAAAACTAGTATAAGACCACTCAGTCGTGCGAAAACTAGTATAAGACCACTCAGTCGTGGGTGCCTCTAAATACTACAGGACCTCTTAGATCACTTAGATTGCTTAGATTGATATGGAAAGTAATTCTAACCCTGACCCAAACACTAATCTCAACCCCAGAACTAACTTTAACCCCAACCCTAACATTAATATCGAAAATAGTTACTCCCCAGATAATTCCAAAAAAATAAATAGCGCCACCCAGCAGAGAAAAATCAGACTACCGTTCCGTCCCCAGTCGCATCTCAATTATTCTACTTCTTTTGTCCACAAAAATTTCCATTTTAAATCCTTGTTTTATTCACGTTTTCAAAAAGTTTTTTTGTGTTGCAGACACAGTTCATTCGAAGGGTTGTTGGATACAAGTAGTGAAGATCACAGTTATGCCACCCGTAGATTCCTACATTACTTTGTCCATGAGATCGGTCATACCATGGGCCTCTTGCACCCATTTGAGTTAGGTATGTCAATTTATTAATATCCCTCTTATGCTAATCTAAAGTTTTTTTTCCATGGTGAATAAGTTTTACCGTGGCTGCAATTTTTAACCACTATTAACTAACATTTTGTTGGATAAGTGTACAGAACCCATTTAAAGCTTATTTTTATTGTTTTTAGTTTATTTGGATAGAATAGAATATTCATGTTTATCCCTGTGAATGGGAAAACCAAGGGGGTTAACACACGGGCAATCGTCAGATCACCTCGCGCCCACTGTCGGGTTAGCGGAGCTATTGCAGTGTGTTGTGTGTGATACACATATTCCTTCAATTTGGTAGAAACAACTAAACCTCAGGCAATTACCGTTAAGTGCCTTGCCTAAGACATAACCGAATAGCTAGCTACTAGTTTCGTACCTGCAACCTTTCAGCTGAAAGGCACCACACTTAACCACCAGATTAACCAGTCGTATGATTTGTATGTAAAAATCAACATGTATTGCATATATTCTAACAGCAACCTAAATTACAGGTCGCCCAGAATCTCTAACTTGGATGAACTACTCGTGGAAGTACAATGCGAAGTATGGACCTGGGGAGTTCTACAAAAACTTCAAATACTCCTTTTCAAAAGTCGAACTTCAAGTTTTAAGACACAACCCCAGCAAAGTATGGAGTGTAATTTTCCAACTTACGTTTCACTGAAACAACACTGGCTGATTGTTACTGCATTAAAATTTTTATAAGACTTTGTGGCGGCTGTGACCACCACCAGCCTTAAACCGCCTTTGCTCAGCAACACAATCATGATGTTTTGGATACAGTTTAATTGAGCATGAACGAGGAATAATTTAAGTTCAAGGATGGATTACTTTAACCGCTAACCCACGCAGTTGTCTGTAAAATCAAAGACTTTTATCAGACATTTGTCTGGTTGGTTCGTCCGGCGGTTATGTGCGGCGAACCTTGCGGACTGCAATAGCTCCGGTAACCCTACAGTGGGCGCGAGGTAATCTGACGATTGCTCGTGTGTTAACCCCCTTTTTTTTCCCATTCACAAGGATAAACATGAATATCCTATTCTATCAGACATATTTAATTTGTTTAAAAAATACAATTTTTTGTGTCCAAACAGGGCTTCACAAGTGCTGCTGCAAATGTGAAAGTGACAAAGTATGGCAAAGTTGCGTCCATCCCGGCTGCAATTCAAATGGGAGACAAACAAGATACAAAACCTTCTCTGTCATTCCGTGCTCTCATGGAGAACCAAGAATATGCCGTGGTCAGTTGAAGATTGAAAATTACCAAAAATGGAAAAATCATTGATATATGATAGGATTCATTTTCATTTCATTTCCAATTTAGCTTGGGGTGCTGGAGTAATGGGCCTTCTATGGCCTAAATTCCTGGTCCCGGGGCTACCATGGACCCGCCCATACTAATGAAATATATGATATGATACTGATGTTTATCCCTGTGGTAAAACAAGTCTGGTTACTGGAGATATTGCAGCACACACACAGAGCAAAACTATACACTTAAAAATGACACCATGTATGTGTCCTTGATAAAGGTTATTTAAGTATATATTTGGTGTACACAATAACTTTCCATCAAATAATTCAATTTTTTATGGTTTTAATTGAAAAGTAAATAGTTCGAATTTGGTGTGTTGTACATAAATATCCAAAAATTGAAAGCAATTTTTACCAATACAAACATTGGATGCTACGTTAAGGATGTTATTACGAGAACAGCACCCGCTTAATTCAAAAGTATGTCATTCTAAGTATATGTATATATATTTATCAAAATATGTATATGTATTTGTTAACATTTTGATCAGGGTGATTCAATAAGTTTGGAGCTCCGTCTAAAGAACGAGGGAAAATCACCGATTTTGATCGAATCAGACTTTGATCCAATGAGTGGTAATGTTAAACTCTACATCGCAAATCCCAATGGTGAAGTGGAGGTTAGAGGAAATTATCTTACAATTTTTTTTCTCTTTTTATGTTTTCGAAAAAAATACCATAAATAAACAAAAACTGGATTGAATTTATAGCATTTTCCCCATTTTCATATGTTAAAAAATTATAACATTGGTAAAATTTACAAAATTACACTTTATGCATACTTTTATAATATATGCTAAGTATTTAATTTAAATATAATGTATGAAAAGTATTTCACTACAATATTTAATGTTATGTTTTCTTATCACTTTAATGTCAAACAACAACAAAATATTGTGTTTTTAGATAAAATGAGTCCATAGTAGTCTGTATGCTAAAATGTAGTGTATGTTGCCGAGCATTCCTTTAAACAACAAAACTATCTAACCCCTTCATTTTCTCCAGCTGTATTGGTCATTTGTGTCGCACCTGCAACCATCTACCTACCAAAGTCCAGTTATACTCGAACCAAACTGTTCAGATGGTTCGGATCGCTTTACCGAGCTCATTCAAGTTGGTGAAGGCACCAACGGACCTTTTTTTTCTGAGGAAGGAACGTACAAGCTGTATGCTGTGTACTTGGGATCGGAACATAAAGTTACATCAGGTATGTGTATTCAATTTGATATTATATCTAGGGTCCGTTATGTATTTTTTTATTGATTTAAATTTGGAAACATATTCTATTCTAAATAAATTTTAAAATAAAAAAAATGTGAATATACTTGTGTTTTAATATTATGAAAATCAAAGTATATAAGGTATGCTAAGTTATTACTTTATCTTTTAGACCCCGTCCAAGTTATTATACGTAAAGAAAGCGCACAAGACAAAACTGCTAAGGCTGTAAGTATCTGGTTATTCGCTGTCTTTACTATTCACCCTTCTTGCATCTCTACTTGCTTTTAATCTTGCTTTAACTAATTGCTCACAATTTAATGTTGGTTTGGTGAAGTTTTATAGCCACGTCTATGTAGTTTCTTAAATTGTTTAAATTTGTGGTAAGGCTACTGTCGTTTTACTCTTTTCCTCTTTCCTTTTGCTATATTTTAAGTCTGTGTTTTTTTAATTACTGTTTTTATAAAATTGAAAAACAAATAACCTTAACCAAACTAAACTATTTTCCTTAACCCCTCCATTTCCAAACAAAGAACACATTTTTTTTTCTTTCACAGCTAAATCTTGGTTCCTTTTTGGGAGGCATTAAACAAATCGGGAACGTGTGGAGTGACTTTGTGTCTAAGGCAGCTGACTTCAAGAAGCAACACATCGGGAAAGTTACCGCTTTTCTCGATGACCTGGTCAGCAGTGACGGTCGCTCTGTGGAAAAGTCGAAAAGTCGTGGCAGCAAAGGAAAGAAAGCGAAGCAGATTCTGAAGCGTCAAGCAGTGAAAAGTGCGCAAGATGTATTTGCAGACACAACAGATATGGTACAATACTATCACAGCAGTGTAAGTGCATAGTTTCAAGTCTATTTTGTCTGATAGTCATAAATCATATCATAACTACTAAGTACTGTCATAATTTTATTTTGTCTGATAGTCATAAATCATATCATAACCTCTAATTCAGTGGTTCTTACATGGGTTCGATCGAACTCCAGGGGTTCGATGAGTCAGTTTCAGGGGTTCCGCGGAGATTAGGATAAGTTCACCTTAGGCTCAAGTTTTTTAACAGATATATTTTGAATTTCAACGAAGGGTTCGGTGAATGCCGCATAAAACTTGCGGGGTTCGGTACCTCCAACAAGTTTAAGAACTACTGCTCTGAGTACTGTCATAATTTTATTTTGTCTGATAGTCATAAATCATATCATAACTTCTAAGTACTGTCATAATTTTATTTTGTCCGATAGAAATAAATCATATCATAACTTCATAGGGTGGCAAAGTTGACAACATGAAGTACAAAAAGCTGGTTTTATCTCGTGCTAAAATTGCGGTCAAGTGCGGATATTCGATGGATGCAATGGAAGCTGAATTCAACCAGATGTTGGCAAATTTGGTCGAACGTGGGGTCAAGTATGCTGCAATTCAAGATGCTTCCAAGCAGTGGAACCAAATCAAAAACCCAGGTTGTTAATCTGAAATGTTAATAAACTTGATAACATGATTAAAACACTGTGGTGTACAGTTGATGGTTGAGGAATTCCATGGTGTACAGTGGATTTGAATACCACCATGGTGTACAGTCAAATCTTGTTACTCTTGCCATGTTGCTACTATGCCACTCTTGCTACTATAACACTTTTTCAATACAGTATAATGTAACCCTTTTTACAAACCCTCATTATTATTCCATACTTGTTACTATGCCACTTTACCTCTGTCCTAATCGGTGGATTAGTAACTAGATTTGACTGTATGTCCGACAAGTTAGTCTGGTGGTTTAGTGCGTCGCCTTTCAACGGAAAGGTTAAAGGTTTGAAACTGGCCGATAGCTAGCCGGTTGTGTCCTTAGGCAAGGCACTTTACTACCAAATTGAAGGAACGTGTCAATCATACACAACACACTGCAATAGCTCCAGTAACCCGATAATGGACACGAGCTTATCTGACGATTGCCTGTGTGTTAACACCTTTGCTTTTCCAATTCACGGGGATAAACATGAATATCCTATACTATCCTATATGTTTGTAGCCTACATTCAAATTGGTTGATACGAATGGGATATTAAAATTGATCTTAGTTTTTAACTTATTGTCATTAACAGTGCCTCCAATAAATCAAAATACAAAGGAAAATCTTCAGAAGAAATTTGAAGACATCTTAGCGTGGTATCCCAAATATATTGCTGATGGAGAAGATATTAGTGGGATCGGACATGGAAAGTAAGATTGTTGTTTCTTTTTTTTGTAGATCCTACATGTTCGGTCACTTTCTAAAACAATTGCTATCCTTTTAATTCCTTCTGTTGGAAAGTAAGACGATTGCATGATATCTTTAATTACGTTTTAATACTTTCCTCATTTTGGTAAATTGGAGTTTATACTTTACAAAAACAGAGGCGCTTTTTGACCCAATTATGTAGAATATAAGTATAAACTAAATCAAATAATAGTTTAACAAACAAAATAAATGAAAGTTTAGTTCATGTTGATATATGTTTCAATTGTTCCCCAGGCTTTTCAGTAACTTTCGAGAAGACCATCTGATGGCTGGCGCTTCTGTGGTCCATTTTGTTGTTCGATCAATTAGAGGAAACAAACGATGTCGCCCAAGTGCTAGAGTATGCTGATCTTTTGCAGAAATCTTACAAAGTCAACCACTTCGTTCTGCAGTGGGCTGTGGAGGTGTTTGTTGTCCACTCAAAACGTGCAAAGGGAAAAGGAATAGAGTGAGTTGAACTTTATGTTGTTTCTTGTTTTTGGTCAGTTAATTGGATTAAAGATACTCCAAAATAATACTTTACTTTTCCTATTTTAATTCAGATTTGATAGGATAGGAGGATAGGATATTCATGTTTATCTATGTGAATGGAAAACCCAGGGGGTTAACACACGGGCAATCGTCAGATCACCTCGCGCCCACCTTCGGGTTACTGTTCCTTCAATTTAGTAGAACCCATTAAGCCGCTGGGTTCAGGCAATGTCGGTAAAGTGCTTTGCCCAAAGTCACAACTGACTAGCTAGCGACCAGTTTCGAACCTGCAACCCTTTAGCTGAAAGGCGACACACTTAACCACCAGACTAATTTGTCGGACTAATTAATACCTAATACCATTGTCCTTATCGAATGTTTTCTGCTTAGGCTATCATATGCACTCATTCAACAAATAAAAATGTTTCTCTGCCATTCCAAGTAAGGTTTATTTAAAAATCTAGGTACCCTGTGCCAAAACCGATCGATAAAACAATAGCAAGTCTAGCTGCGATGACAGTCACTCAGAGAACTGGACAGCCGGCAGAAGATTGGATGAACTATTGGAGGAGTGATGCTGACTTGAACTACCATCATAGGTGCAAGGAGTTTATATTCATAAGCATAAATAATATTTTTTTCTCCACCTTGATTTAAAATTGTAGCTGGATATGAATCCTTCATAAAATATCTGGAAAAGTGACATACCAACCCATCAAGTGACGAAATTTCATTAAAATGAAAAATTTAAGTTACTTACTGTGTAAAATCACCACCCATTGTGTGTACATATGTTTTTTGATGTACTTTGGTTCTGGAAACCGGGGTGGTCATGTTATTAAAACAGAATGCAATGTATCACCATAGTAAAGTATTTAGGACCGCACTGAAGTGGTCCTAGTAAAGAGGTGGTCGTGTTATCGAGGTGGTCTCCAAGCGGGGTTTCACTGTAGTTAAAAAAAAGAGTACCGTTTGCACCTCGTAATTTAAACCTTTAAAAACATTGGTAATCTCTTTACTTTGTAAGTGTAATTTATTTGTTATCTCTTTACCTTGTAGGTGTAATTTATTTGTAATATCTTTACCTTGTAAGTGTAATTTATTTGTAATCTCTTTACCTTGTAAGTGTAATTTATTTGTAATATCTTTACCTTGTAAGACAACATACAATCGCAGGCACTGGCACACTGTGTACGTAGTTGGCCGGTTGATTGGTGACAATTTAAATTGGTTTGGTCGATGGAGAACTGAAAGACCAGAGTTATTCAGACAAGGGGAATTGTTTGGTTACATGCATACTCAGATGTTGGCAAGGTACAATGCTGAGAGGCAGTCTTGGGGATTGCAAGAAGTACAGGTCGGTAAACCTTTGTCTGAAGTACGGTCGTGTGGCCAAATGGTTAAGGCGACCGATACATATACATACTTTTTAAAACGGTCCTTGTGACGAGCCCATCTTGGATTCAAATCCTGGCTCTGTCAAAATAAAACAACTTTTGTCGTAAAAATGTGTAGTTTTACCAAAAACATTGCTTTATAGAGTGTGAATTTCCATTCTTTTAAACTGAGAACGCTATTGCCATTTTTTAAATTTCTCTCATGGCACAAACTCTTTTAGTCTTTCACCCATTATCAATTTCTACTTCTAGGCGTGGCGGTACAATGAGACTGCATCCACGGATTACAACGCTGGATTCGAATTCCACAACGACCCAAGAAACAGTGGATTCTCTCCAAGACTTCCCGGTGGTTTTACTAGACAGCAGCAAGCTAGATTTCAACGCTTTGAGCAGAGGTTCAACCGCGCTGTTCAAAATGATGTTCTGCCACCTGTTGTAATTGCAGGACAAACTTATAAGTAAGACTAGCTGTTAGACCTAATAGCTAACTGGTATTTTTAAGCCATATGAACATTTTTGAAAAAATGTGATATATACTAAGATAAAAACACATTATAATATAATTTTTATTCCAGATTAAATCAATGTGTTATATACTAGGATCATTATGCCCAGCATAGAGGGCTATCTACACAAAATGCATAAATCCAAAAAAAAAACTTGTAAAATAAAACTTACTAATATATTATGTATTAAATAATAATTAAAAAGCATAATTTCGCTTTTAGTAATTAATAATTATACTCCGTATTACGTTTAAAAATCTGTGAAATTCTACCATACAGTATTTCAATGGACGCGAACTGGACTGGTCATGTCATTGAAGCATCGTCTGGAACATGGCGGGCAGAACTTGGATCAATTCACAATGAAGGTCATGGTGTATTCGCTGGGCTATCAGGAAGAGTAAGTTTTTTTGCATATGGGAATGTCTGTTTAAAGGAAAACAGCATATCAAGTATTAATGCATTTCTTGTTGTACACATTACTTTGTTTCTTAGTTCTAGCCTTGAGTTGAAAACAGGTTTATTTTTAGCACTGCAATAAATTAGCACAAATAATTAATAAACAATGTACATGTTTTCCTGTATTGCTGTGAAAGTAACTCTTTTACACTAACTCTTTTACACTGAGATCAGCTTCAGACTCTCCTTTAATCTTAATGATAGCTAGCTGGTCGGTTGTGTCCTTGGGCAAGGCACTTAGGGGATTACCTGAACCCAGCGGATTAGTGTGTTCTACTAAATTAAAGGAACGTGTGAATCATATACAACACAATGCAATATCTCTGGTAAGCCGATGGTGGGCGTGAGGTGATCGGACTATTGCCCCGTGTGTTAACCTCTTTCCCATTCACGGGGATAAACATGAAAATCATATCCTTACTAATCTCTCCAACAGGGCTCAGGTTATATGGCATCCACTGTGACTGCCATGCGAGACCCGATATTCTATCGCTGGCACAAGCACGTGGATAACTTGTGGCAATCGTGGGCAGATGGCCGCATCACCGATCTTCAATCCGATGCTCCAGCTGTTGTGATTCGACCAAGTGACATCATAATAAGCAACAATGCCAATCCCCCGACTGGATTCAGCATGTAAGTCTTTTTTTTAAACAAAAAAATTCTGTATTGAAATTATATGTGCTGTAATTGTTATAACAAAAATCTATGGAATTTTTTTACTAGAAGATCACACTTCTATATGCGTAGTCAAATCTACCACCCATGACACTGGCCAGCACCATGTTAAATTATATACTCATATGGCAAGTAAATACAGTCAAATCTCATTACTATGCTATCTGTAGAGGTAAAGTGGCATAAAAACAATGAATAGTAATGAGTGGAATAGTAATGATGTTCTGTATAAACAACTAGAGTATATTGTACTGTACTGTAAAAGTGGTACAGTAGTCAGTGTGACAAAATAGTAAGGTGGCATAGTAAAGAGATTTAAGACCCCTTCATGAATTACTAGTCATGCATTTCCATTTAACATGATCTAAACTGAAAGCCTCCTGTTCCTAGATTTTCGAACACCAATTTCCAATCAGACGAACTTCAAACATATCTTGGACCACCGCAGAAGAAATTTGAATGGGATAATAAAATATCCCACCAGCCATTCACCTATCACATTCGATTCCAGAGGGCACCTCAATCCCAGGGTAATAAACGTTGTATTTAATCAGCACTCACGTAAAATGGGGCAACATTAAAAGAAGGGAAAATGGGAAGGAGGGAAGGAGGCAAACTGAACACTAAAATTAGGGAAACTAATTTTAACCCTGCCCTTAACACTAATCTTATCCCCAAGACTAAACCTAACTCTAACCCCCATGTTTAAAACTAACTCTAATGTCATAATCTTCATTTTAGTATGCAGTTTCGCTTCTTTCCGCCTTCCCGCTTTCCCTCCTTTTAGTTTTTTCCCATAAAATGTTATTTATAAATTAACCAGTTTTTAATTTTACATAAACATTACTTTTAAACTTGGTCCAATTTTTGTGACAAATTCTTTTATATCAGATTACAAATATAATGGGTCTAGCTAACACAATGAAACAAAATATGGTTTGCGAACATTTCTGTAAGCTAATATTGCCATCTTTAAAACGTTTCGATAGTGTTATTTTATCTTGTATTGTTTATGTTCTTCACAAATTATATCAACATAAATAATACATTAGTGCACGGTGTTCGGATTGTATAAACTTGGACAAAAAAATATTTTCTGAAAATTTTGGTAATTTAATTTTGACAATTTCAATTTTCTGCAGGTGAAATCAACCTGACGGTTCGGATTTTTATTTGCCCTGCTTCTCAATCGAACAACAGACTAAGCTGGATAGAAATGGACAAGTTTGTGTACAGGTATGTTCGTATTGTAGTAATAGGGAAATTTTCTTCGCTAAATCAAATCCATTATTTCTTCCGTTTTTTATCAATTCTGTTATATCCAGAACTTTGCGGGCATAGCATGATTACAGTAGATTACAGGGCACAAAATAACTGTCTGGAATCCTGCACGTATTACAACAGAGATAGAAATTAATGCTTTTCCACAACACTATGGTATACAATCCGATCCTTGGCTACTTAGTTTAGTTTATTTTTTGTTTACACGATAAAAACATAAAGCAGGACCTTTGATACAAATTTGGTAAACGGGAAAAAAATGACAGTCGTTAGATCACGTCTAAAAAAGCAATAAATTATTAAATTTTGGTATAATTAGACGTGGCTGCGAAACCAAAAATACTACCTGTGTGATTAAGTGCCTGACCACAGTGGTTTATAATTGTTGTCCTAATTCATTGAAATAAAATAAATCATTTAAAAATTGTCGTTATACCAAATATCACAACAAAAGTCTGCAATAGGATAGTATATCTATGTTTATCCCCTTGAATGGGAAAACCAAGGGGGTTAACACACGAGCAATCGTCAGATCACCTCGCGCCCATCGTCGGGTTACCGAAGCTCTTTCAGTGTGTTGTATGTAATACAAACCTCCTGTTTTTGGGTAGAACCCATTAATTCGCTGGGTTCGGTCAATGTCCGCAAAGTGCCTTGCCCAAGGACACAACCAACTAGCTAGCGACCAGTTTCTAACTTGCAACCTTTCGATTAAAAGGCAACGCACTTAACCGGCCGGACAATAGCTATGGTAGCCCGACTGTGACTGTCATTGGTCCCAATAAGACATGATGAAAAGGACAATAAATGATAAAATGGAATATCATACCATGTTTAGAGTTTGGTGTTCCAAAGTAACATCCTTCCGTCACAAACTATATTCATCAACAGACTTGCAGCCAACGCAACATCTGCTGTAATATCCCGCCCTGATCTTCACTCTTCAGTGATCAAACGTGAGCGTGGGTTCATGACGGGTGATGTTGAACAAAACTTCACGACTGCAGCGACCGGGTTCTGTGAATGTGGATGGCCGCGTAACATGCTTCTTCCGCGTGGAACAGTGGTATGTGTTCGGCTGTAGTAGAAAAGAGACATTTTGTGCGCGAGGTAATCTGACAATAACCCGTGTGTTAACCCTCTTGGTTTCCCATTCACGGGGATAAACATAAATATCCTTTCCTATTCCCTATTCCTTAGAAACGGAAATTTATGACCATTTCCTGAACCTAGTGGACAGTCAACATATTGGATAGTAATTAGCAGCATATATAAAGTAGCATATACTGAGGCAATTGAATTTATCCAGCTGTACTAATAAACATTTGTATTATTAATTTATCAATGTTAATGGCATCTAAACAATAGTTATATGACATGGGAAGCCATTGTTTCCCAACATAATTGCTACTCCTCATTGTTCCCAACATCCAGCAAGGAGAGCAGTGGAGGTTGTGTGTCTTCCTCAGCGACAATGATGTGGACAGTATTGGCATCCGGAGCACATGTGGGAGCATGAGCTTCTGTGGCTCCTCCGGACAAGCATACCCCGATCGAAGGATGATGGGATACCCGTTCGCCACTCCGGTCTCGCTTGGGAATACCAATCAAGCTGTGAGATGGTTTTTAAATGATTTTTAATTGAAGTGTTAATATTAACAGCTAAAAAATTTGCTAGAATCAATGTTTTTATATGATAAATACACAGGATAGGATATTCATGTTTATTCCCGTGAATGGGAAAACCAATGTTATTAACACTTGGGCAATCGTCAGATCACCTTGCGCCCACCGTCGGGTTATCGGAGCTATTGCAGTATGTTGTGTATGATAGACACGTTCCTTCAATTTGGTGGAACCCATTAATCTGCTGGATTCAGGCAATGTATGTAAAGTGCCTACCCAAGGACACAACCGACTAGCTAGCTACCAGTTTTGCACCTGCAACCTTTCGATTTGAAAGGCGACACTTAACCACCAGACTAACCAGCTGGACAGCATTGTCCTAGTGGTCTCTAGGGTTGTTCTGAAACAATGAAACACAGGTATTTGTGAGAATAGCATACCACCAGCCGTGATGACATCAGAGCTATTGTAGTATGTCTATTATTGTACTTTTTTGGATGAATAAAACTGCTAATTCGAGACAACAACCTAAATGGCCCATTAGAACAGAATAGTGTTCGGGTTGCTTAATTTTCCAAGAAATTCTCTTTTATGCAGTTATAATATGCTGTTGAGCAAGCAAAATCGCCTATCTGACTTCTAATTTGCAGAAAAAACTCCCGATTTACTGTGAACATGAGTTGTTAGACAGAGATCATATAAAACCACTGCATTATGTTGATTGTACAGAACAAGAAAATGAAAAATATTAACATTTTTTCCAAGCCTGTGGGAGAAAGTAAAATTTAAAGTATTACTTATTATATTCCCCTGATCACCAGGTTCAAATTGAAAATGCGATGTCCACGCTTTCGAATGCCTCTATTTCGTCGTTTATCATCAAAAACAACGTTACAGTCTCTCCGCCTGTTCCAGCGGTTGACACATGGTCACCGTGGCAACAGCTGGGTGTAGATGACGGCACAAATGAACAAAGCACCCCAATTGCATCATTCAGGTCGGATAGGTTGGTATTTACAAACGGAAACATCACCCTCTCTTCTCCCATGCCCCAACACAAATCAGTTTTCATTAAAATATCCATCATTTCTACATTGAAGTTTAGTTTATTTAGAAATAGGAATAGGATATTTATGTTTATTCCTGTAAATGGGAAAACCAAGGGGGTTAACACACGGACAATCGTCAGATTACCTAGCGCCCACCGTCAGTGTGTATGATTCACACGTTCCTTTAATTTGGTAAAACCCATTAATCTGCTGGGTTCAGGAAATTTCTGTTAAGTTGCCTAAGTACACATCTGACTGGCTAGCGACAAGTTTTGAACCTGCAAACTTTCGGTTGAAGGGCTTCGCACTAAACCACCAGACTAACCGGTCGGATAAAAAGTTTAGTTTAGTTTTAGTTAAGTAAAAAATTTAAGAAACCGTTCTGATTTCTTTATAGAATTTAATGCATACTAATTTTCAACTTACTCAATGTATGCTAAAAATAACATATTGAATGTTTTGTTGGTAAAAGCACTGCGGGTGTTTTGTAATCTTTATCAATATTAAATAAAAACGGAATTTTATTTTGAGTAAACATTAAAAAATATCTTAATTTACTGTAACTTAAGCTTTTAATTTTGCAGAATAAGGACAGAATAAAAAAATAATTTCAAATCAAAATCTTTAAAAAACAATAATGATATTGATATTTGTCCTACCGATTAGCGTAGTGGGTTAGTGGCTTAGTGCAGGTCCCTTTATTCGAGTTATCAGGTTCAAAACTGTCGCTAGCTAGTCGTTTGTTTCCGTAGGCAACTCACTTAATTGCACCGGTAACCCAACGTGTGCGCCAGGTAATCTGACCATTACCCTTGTGTTAACGTAATTTGCGTTTTTCATGAACGAGGATAAACATCAATTCCTAGACTTATATGTAAACCCTTTGGCACGATCCTATTCATTTTTATGTTGCGTTCATCACATCCCTCTATTCATCATTTTAAGTTTCACAACTTTTCAAATGACATTGGATTTTAAAAATGGAATTTTGATTTTCAGTCCCAGCGGATTTACTGGCGTGTTACGCGTCCTTATTGATGATGCTGCGATGACCCTTGTCAACTTGAATACGATCCGAGTTCGGTTCCAGGGACGGGGGCCAGGAAATGGCTCGTACGGTGTGTCATCGGCTTATGTGGGTGTGCGACAGGGAAATACCCTAAATTTAAGGCCGGGGTCAAACGCACCCCCTATCACCATTGCCGGACAAAGTTCATTTACTGTCCCCGAAACTGGTATAATATCCGATGAACTCAACTTGGGGTAAGAATGCGGCAATTTTCATTTTCGAAACATTTCTTTAAATTCTAGGATTGGATATTAATGTTTATCCCCGTGAATGGGAAAACCAAGGGGGTTAACACAAGGGCAGTCGTCAGATCACCTCGCACCCAATGTCAGGTTACCAAAGCTATTGCAGTGTGATGTACGATTCACATGTTCCTTTAATTTGGTAGAACCCATTAATCCGCTGGGTTCGGGCATTGCCTGTAAAGTGTCTTGCCTAGGGACACAACCAACTAGCTAGCGACCAGTTTCCAACGTGAAACCTTTCGATTGAAAGGCAACACACTTAACCGACTGGACATACTAGTAGTAAACATTTGTCCTTAAATCACCTTCTGTGTTTTTTTATTAATGATGATCTATTTATAACCCTAATTAGATACTAAGTATTAATCTAATCTAATAAGACTGTTTTTCCCATCAGCGAGTCTGCGGCTGTTGACTTGTTCGTCACGTTCACGGTCTCCAGTCCCGGTTGCTTTTTAAATGCTGCTGACTCCATTACCAACAGCAGCACCTTTGGCATCAGCAACCCATCTGGTACAGTTCCTCAAAATTGGGAAGGCCGTTCTGATGTGGGAAGTTCGACTTCAATATACTGCGTGGGAGGTATCATGGTACCCATACCCACCTAAGCAAACATCTAGGTGCAAAAGGATATGAATGAATAGTAGTAGAAGTTTTTAAAGCTTACATACATGCTATATAGTTTAGTTTAGTTTATTTTTTGTTTCCACGATCAAAACCCGAAGTAGGACTATAGATAAAAATTTGGAAAACGGGGGAAAAACGGCAAAACGACAGTCGTTAGAATACGTGTAAAAAAACAATAAATTATTAAATTTCGCTTAAATAAGAGGTCGCCGCTAAACCCAATATATGTATATACCTATAGTTGAACGTAGTCATTAGTGTTTATGTTTTATATATACCCAGCACACATAATCAAGACCTTCTGTGTGTAAATATACTAGCAGCTTTTAATAGCGGCGGACAAAGGCGATTAAAACCGTTAAATATGTTTGATATCGTATAACGATTCTATTTACAATTGCATTATGTTATTCAGACTTCAAATTTTCAACTTGCTATGTAACAGTACATTTTCACTGTAAATGTTTCACAGTTTATATACCCTATTACAATTTACTAATCCTATTACCTGTACATGTTATTCATTATAATCGTGCCTATTATTGAAATAAACGACATATATGCAGGTTTTTATGACGTTTTTTAGTTTCTTTAAATGAAAGCATAAAATCTCTATAGAACAAGGCTTAACGACGAGTTAGTCTGGTGGTTTATTGCGTCGCCTTTAAGACCACGGGTTGCAGGTACAAAACTGGTCGCTAGCTAGTCGGTTGTGTCCTTGGGCAAGGGATTTACGGGACATTGCCTGAACCCAGCAGATTAACGGGTTCTACTAAATTGAAGTAACGTGTGAATCAATACACAACACAATGCAATAGCTCCGGTAACCCGACGATGGGCGCGAGTTAATCTGACGATTGACCGTGTGTTAACCCCCTTGGTTTTCCCATTTACGGAGATAAACATGAATATCCTATAAATATCATTTTCAACCAGGTGACTAACACTCAGATCACAATAGAGCTATGAAATCTTTCTCCATAACGTAACGATTTCTGATCCATAATCTGAATTGTGGTACCCAACGCTTTCATTATTATTCAATGGCTATTTAGATAAAAAGATGTCATTATCTTGTTTGTTTTATTTCCTTACAAAGTTACCATAAGAATATGCAACTGCAAAGCAAAAAAGTTACGCATGTAAAATGGCACATATAAATATTTACAATAAAATAATGTCTGAAGCACGGTGCAAAGCATTGAAACATCCGCTGGCGTGTCGTCAGTCGCTTCACTTTTGAGGTAAACAAAGTCACGTGGTTGCCAGAATCACATGAAGAAAACTCGTTTCACTGCCAGCAGGAAATGTTACACAGTTTGTGCGATTAATCTTTAAAAATCGGTTTTAGAATCACAAATAAACATATAATTGTCGGACTATTTCGAACTGGTTAAGCTCAGAATATGTTAAAATATAAAAACTAGGAAAATCCCCCAAGAAACGAATTAATTGTGCATTTTTTCGGGGACACCTCTCGGTTACATCTTAACCGTCGTGGTCTAAGGGTTAAGCTAACACTGAAATGCAATATTTTCATTGCGCTTGATGATGGAGCTATAACCGTTTGCTCCAACCTCTTTGGAATTGTACTAATACTGAAAAATTATAATCTTTAAGAGGTGACGCATTGGAGTGCTTTAAAGCCGTTATATAAGGTTATAATTGGACAAATAAGATTGAAGTATAATATCCTTGATCGCTTTGAATACAAACTTAATGTTTTCGGTATCAGTAGCACATGTGAAGTGTGAATAAAGAGTTCGCTTTGACTTTTTGTTATCTTCGAAAGATTCCTGATATTTCCCGAGTATAAAGAACTGAGCGCTCGTCGCGTCTTGCTTGGGCCCGTCATATTCGGGGAAATAATCCACTAAGTGCGAATGTTGGATCTTTTCCTCTAAGACATCAGTTTTATTGAGGAACAAAATCACCGAGGTCTGTTTGAACCACTGGCCGTTGACAATCGTTTTGAAGAGCGCGTTACTCTCACGTTGCCTATTTATAGTTTCTGACTTGCCCTTGACGCCTTTGCCGACATCATCCTCCGAATCGTGACGTATCACCGGAAATGGCGGCAGATCATTAGGAAGTTTAGGGCTGCTGGTTTGGTGCACGGAGGAAAACTGCCGTTTGATTTTTTTCTTTCCCGTCGGTACATGCTGGCTAGATTGGGTTCGTACCATGCGTTTTGGTTTTTGGTTGTTGTTGCGACGGTGGATGCTCGACTGGCTTTGCATGGCATTTCGGACGTCCTGGTTGATTTCCTCCTCGGGTATTGACTGGTCGTACCTGTGGAAGCAGATGTTGGTTGAATAAATATTGTCACGGGGCATTTAACCTTTAATAGGATTTTTATCAAGCTAAGTTTCGAACCTATGATGGTCTTGTCACAATGACCGTTTTTGTATGTAAGAGTCGGTATATGTATCGGTCGCGTTAACCATTCGGCCACACGACCGCACCCTTTAATGCGATTTTTTACCGAGCCAAGTTTCGAACCCATAATGTGTTCGTTGCTAAGACCGCTTTTTGTATGTAAGTCAGTATATGTATCGGTCACGTTAACCATTCGGCCACACGACCGTACTTTAATGGGAATTTGTTGGCACATACGGTCATACAAATTAACATACTGCACCCTCTTATGTGCATAAAAGGATTGGCCTTATACACATAGTATGAATCGTAAAGCATTCATTATTATAGAGTGGGTTAACTGAAAAACACGCTAAGAGGACTGACATGACCTCATAGTCCCGAACACAACTAACCAATTCTGTGGTGTTGTTTACCCAGACTATTTCCTGTAATCAGGTCAATCGTTGACATTATAGTATGTTCTGCATACAGGTTTCCCTGTACTACCAATAAGTTTGGTTTCCATGCAGTAATTACATTATATTAATTTGTAATAGATTTACCAGTTTTTTTGCCGGTTAGTTTTGCGGTTAAGTGCGTCGCTTTTCAATCGAAAGGTTGCAGATGCAAAACTGGTCGTTAGCTAGTCGGTTGTGTCCTTTGGCAAGGCACTTTACGGACATTGCCTGAACCCAGCGGATTAAAGGGTTGTACTGTATTGAACATGTGATTAATGGGTTGTACTGTATTGTATGTGTAAACGTGCGTCTATCATATGCAACACACTGCAATAGCTCCGGTAACCCGAGGTGATCTGACGATTGACCGTGTGTTAACCCCCTTGGTTTTACCATTTACGGGGATTAACATGAGTATCCTATTCCTATCCCTACTTCCTTAATTAATCCTTTATGAAACCTATAACCGTCCGACCAATTAGCTAGGCGGATAAGTGAGTCGCCTTTCATCTAAGGCCTGAAGGTTGTCGGTTCAAACTGGTATCTAGCTAGTGTGTTGTGTCCAATAATTAGAATTTAATGATTTATCTAGTAATCTCCCATTAGGATAAGATAGTAGTCGTTCGTTAAAGTTTACATTCATGTTCCCATCCCATCTTTTACCAACATCTACATAACATCTTATATGTCTTTATAACTTACTCGCTGAGTGCTGCAAGGAAAATAATTGAAGTGATATTTTCGAAACAGTGGATCCATTTTCTTCTCTCTGTTTTTTGACCGCCGACATCGACGATGCCAAACATAAACGAATCGATGGTGAAGAGATATTCGGTGATTCCTAAAGTAGGACTCCTGGACCGCAGCACATCCTATATTAAGAGATAGGGTGAGAGCAAGTCGCTTAATTTGTGAGCAACAAGATCAATTCGATATACTTGGGCCCACAATTGTGTTGTTAGAGCTATCGCAGTGTGTTGTATTTACGCTATAACTTTTTATTTTTTAACGATATGTTTGAGTCCACTGGACCAATGCAACGTCGTTATATAGGCACATCCGGGTAGCAAGTAAAACATCTGCCTCGTCATTACATTCGACCCAACTAAACAACCACGCTTAATTCTATGTGCTCCTTAAAAGTCAGTTTGAATATATAGCAATAGATAATGGATATCAGTATTACTTTTGCTGTCACAATATAAATCACATTGCAAAGTCCCGCTTACGATTTTCAACAGAAACCGAAACGTTGTGTCGATAGTGTCACTTTGGAATGTTATACGGTGTCATATTAACGCACGTTGCGAAACGGTACCGTTCAAGGCACAACGTTTGGATACCATCGAATTTCCTTCTATTGTCGCGTAATATATTATTTTACCAAACAAACCGCAACCTGCAGTGTAGGTAGGTAAGTCGGACTTGATATTCGGTTCAAAGAGCTCAGATAATACGCTGCTGAATCCAAGAGGTGAAATTCGTTCCTTCGCCTGAAAAGTTAAAACAAATTTCTGTGAAACTATATATAGATTCGTGGTATTCATATAACACTCGAAGAATGAATTTATAAGCGTAAAGCGTATTACTTTATTTTGTCCACGCCAGTGTATATATAGTCATAGTGTCTATATTGGTACGGCGTTGACCTGTTGTATATATAGTACATAAACCACAACCGCGTTTTCTGTCGTGTATTATTTTAACCGAGAGGTTTCAAACACCAATTCATAAAGCACAGGTATATGGAGCGGCGGCGTCAACCATTCGGCCTTGTACCGGCGGCGTCAACCATTTTTTTGCCTTGTACCGTGATTGGTAATCACACAGACGCTCTGGTGGCCTCCAGTGACGGAAGTTAAAATTTAACTATTTTAAGAATGATTATAACGAAAATATTTCTGGTATGATCGCCGCCCTTATTTCCACTAAACTAGTAATCATTGTGATAAAAAGGGCACTAAAAAACTAGATTATTTAAACCCGAACTTTCCCTCAAGTCAGCGTTCTTTAAACTTACAGATAGCATTCTTGGACTCCTTCGTCTTTCCAGAACAACATGATACTGAGTACTCGTTCTGTGGTCAATGTTGATTCGCAGTCTCGTGGCAATTCCGAGCATTCGTCACCGAATAGTTTGTTTCTTTCGTGTTCGTATGGTATACCTAATAAGGGGTACAATATAACTCACTTTTAAAAACTTTAAAACTGCGATATAAGCAAAAAATACTTCTACAATCCTTTTGGAGTTTATATTCTTCGAAAACACATGTGTTCAACATTTAAAAACTTATTGCCAGTTTATCTATAAAAAAAACTCTCGAGTTTGTAGGGTATACCTTATATGGGGTACAATATAACTCACATTTAAAAACTTTAAAACTGCGATAAGCAACAAAACATCTGTGTTCAACCTTTAAAATAAACTTATTGCCAGTTTATCGTTAAAAAAACAATTCCTGAGTTTGTAGGGTATACCTAATTAGGGGCACATGTAACACATTTAAAAACTTTAAAACTGCGACATAAGCAAAAAAACACATCTGTGTTTAACATTTAAAATAAACTTATTGTCAGTTTATCGTTTAGAAAACTCTCGTGTACGTAGGGTATACCTAATTAGGAGCACATATAACACATTTAATTATGGGTTGAACCTACGAACACAAGCGTGTTTTGCATTTAAAATGTACTTAGTTCTAGTTTATTGTTAATAAATCAATTTCTACCGAATGTTCTTACCGAGATCGAGCATTGCTGTTGCGAGAACTTTCACTGAAACATTAATATTTTGGTAGATCAGCGGAATGTGACTCGCTAGTTCCTCGCTATTGTAACCAGTCCCATGGATAATTCGCATCTAACAAAATAAATAAAGTTATTCGATACGATTCGACCTCGCAACCGATAGTAATCGACTAGAAATCGTGACACATTTCAAGACGTAGTTTTTGCTGCAAAAAAAGTTATTAAAGTTATGGTTTGAGTAACACTTGGGGAAATACGATATGAAAATCGTGAATTCGGTCATATTGTTAACGAACATTCCCCAATAGTTTCTATTATAGGCCGACTGTACTTCGGTCTGTTATAAACTAAAAACAGTCCACTGAGTCAGACTAGAATGTTCTTGGAGCAAAAATATATCTTTTACTTTTCAAACAAAGAAAAATTAGTTTTAGTTAAAAACACAATTAATTGGCACATGCACATTTTTTCATATTTTAATTAAGATCTATGCTTGGTGTAAATGGGATTATTCACAATGTAAATTATAATGGTTAGTTTGCTTTGAATATGACTTGGGTAGGGTATTTACAGTTCTGTGTCACAGTTATATTTTGTTTTCTTACAGGCAAGGCCACCGTTCGTAGATAAATTAAAAGTGCATGTATAACAAAGAACAAATGGTGTACATATACACTTCAAATAGTATATAAGTAAAATTCTTGGTAAAGTTTCGTGCCTGGGCGAGCATACCTATTGCTTACAATTTTACAGGTAAAACATGGTCGTTTGTTGACGCAACAATACCCTCTGAACGCTACAGACAGGCAGCCAAAGCAACTGCTCCATTTTAACCCTTGCGTAACTGTGCGTGCGTTTCCCAAAATAGCTGTGTGAATTACGCCGAGTATATATTATTATTCCCGAAAAGTATATCTGGATAAAAATAGAGAATACGCAACCGATTTTTGTATTTTTAATTATACGTTTTTTTTAACTGGCAGCAATGCTAAACACAATTATTAAATCCAAAACTGAACATACAACCAATTAAAATTTCGGGTAAAGATATGCCCAAGGCGGGATACGTATTTTAGTTATAACTGTGATCTTACCTGTTTAATAAACGTAGATTTTCCGCTTTCTGCAGCACCTAATACCAACAGTTTAACTTGGGATTTTGCTTCTCTTTTTGCTTCTTTAAGTTTTCGTTCAATTTCTTTGCTGATTAACTTGGCCTCCGATGACACCGACCCGGCGAAGCATGACGACATACTCGCCATAATTTTTGTTTTTGGCGTTGATTTCCTCATAAATATACCACCTTAACACTTGGGGTTTAGCTGCAAAAAAAAGAAATCGCTTCGTGAGTATTTAGCAAAACAGTACGGTCGTGTGGCCTAATGGTTAACGCGACCGATACATATACCGACTACAACATAAAAACGGTCCGAGTAAACTTATCTCGGTTAAAAAAAATATATTTGGCATTACATTAAGAAACGCTACACCAGGGATGTCCAACCTGCGGCCCGCGGGCCGCAGTGCGGCCCACCTGAGATTTTTGTGCGGCCCGCTAGTCATTTTTACTCCAAGTAGTATTTTGAACTTTAAATCTTGGCCTAATTCAAATGTATCAGTCAGCTTTTAGGGACACAGTAAACATCAAAACTGCAGAAAGAAACCGACGGACGACAAAAACTTATCTCATTGACTTTGTATTGCAGAAATAAGTTTTTGTTTCTTTCTACATGTTTGTTATTTGTTCCTTTTTTCAAAGATGAAATTTTAATGGCCCTTTAATTGTTTCTTTATATACTTATTTACGGTAAGCATTTCCATCACAACGCAATAATCGCCATTATGCGTTAATATACCTCGATTCCTTTATTTATGATTGGCGAGATGCGACACACCCCTTTTGAATTTACGTTTATTACAATTTATCATTACTTCTAAATAACGGTACTGTCTGCTTTATGAAATAAATATCTTTCTAGTCGTTTAAGGCAATTTATCATAACCAAATTTTTTTCACGCGCTCCTTATCCGCGCATTTCGCAAATCATTTCAAAACCATTAATTCAAACCCTGCCCTTTTTATTGAAATTTAATAGGTTCTGCGGCCCATTGAATTATTTTAAGTAACAATGCGGCCCACTACAATAAAAGGTTGGACATCCCTGCGCTACACCATCGCAAAACTGCCTTTTTTCGCCTGCAACTATTAAAAACTCATTAGTGGGTTATGTGTCAAAAGCGAGCGGCTCGAACTGTATAACCTTCAGTCTGTGAAACGGGAAACATATCCACGACAAACAAATAAAAACTTCGTTGGTCAATACCACTTTTGCCTGTGGCTAAAAAATGTATGTGGATTGGAAATGATTGCTAGACACGGCCCAAGTCAGACCAATTTCGGGATCATCCCTCTAGCATTGTTGAAAAATAGGCTCTGTACAAATATACAACTTGGTTCACCGGCTTTCAATTACTTATATTTTACGTGCAAAATGTATTTGAATCAAAAATTTATCAGTAACCTGCTGTCAAACACAATTTTAATAAACCTAACTAATAATATGTCAATGAACTGGGCTTAAGTATTAAGCTAAATAAGAAAGTATTAAGCTAACTCTATATAACTGCCCATAACTTGTAATTGTACAGCGCTGTAATCAACCTGACAATACGTCTTATGTCGCTTATAAGCCTTTTCAACTTCGCTTAAATTTCCATTCGAAAATTATAAATGTCGTTTGTGTACTATTATAACACTCTATCTGGTAATCACTCTATACATCGTTCTATTGACTAATCGCACGCGTAAAGCCCCTAATGAACGCCCGTCGCAAACCGCAATTTGCCTAAAATAAGCTCACTGTATATAAATTCAACCTAAACTACAATCATTTGGTTAAAAATGGTACTATTTCAACTGATACATGTTTTTTTGCACCTGACATGAATAGCCCTTCTAAAATAGTATTTTTTGGTAAAAATAGCGTTTGTTCCTATAAATAAACGGTGTCACAATTGTAAAAACTTAATCAGAAATCCGATTTCGTTTTAATGAAATCCTTGGTAAAACACCTTCACTATGTACAATCTAATAACATACAAACTTGCTGAACAAATTAAGTCAAATGAAATCGACCACATCGAATTAACTTTAAACCGTAGATACTTTCTGCTTTAATTAACGAAGCAAATTCATTTTTGTGCACATGAGACCGATTATAGATTTTCTTGTCCTGCTGAAGCACGTACTAGGAACTCGTATTTTGTTTATTGTGCATTTAGGCAAAAGGACGTTTCGCCCAGTCGAACTTCTATTTAATGGAACACTAGTTTGTACAAGATAATATCGGCGCTTAACGCCACGCGGCCATCAAAGGGAAGGTAAAGTAATTCATATTTGATTTCCCAAACGCATTTGTACTCTATCCGCATATAAGTTAGCAAGCAAGAGTGATATATTGTTATTGTTATGACAACGTTATGCATGTACAAGCCGTGTTATGGCCAAAACCGCGTTTATTATAATTCTCGATAACGCATCCCGGACCGCTACTTTTCGATTAACATCTCCATGTCAAACGACTCGTATACTCGATTATACAGTTTTGGGCCTATGAAATCGACGTATTGTGGTTTTCAATGTAATATGAACTCATAAACAGCAATATTAAACCGCTGTGCCACAATAAAGCAATATGATTTATCGAATATTTAATAATCATCGCTAATTTGATAAACAGGCGTTACAGCGTCCGGTTCATTACGTGCACATATTATAACAATTACATTTTCAGCAAACTTCTAAATTATATCTTCAATAATTGCGATACCCATAACATACATCTGCTAGTTTGTGTATATACATTCATACGGAAACCTTGCACCATATTATTACTATGCGTCACATATACACCATACAACACGCAGTGCGTGGGTATAGCTCGAAATGGCTACCAATCAGTATTGATTGCATCGCAGCACCAAAAACATCGACCGCAAATGCTGTCTGCTCGGGAGGTAATGGTTTAAATCAATTGTGAAGTTGTCTTGCTTTTAAGTCTTGTTTAAACAAGCGTCTTTGGTTGAAACACATTTTTTGCTCCACAAATTCTGGAACTCGACAACGGGCATGTCTATTGAGCTCTCTCACTGTATTATAATACCACGAATCGTACACCGAGCACTATTACGAATGTCACTAAACCGATACAGTTGTTACAACTTTAAAGTAGTCACACCCTTTTTGAAGCTGTGCAGTTTTACCTAAATGTTATCTGCACTATTTGAGCTGCGTATCTGAGAATTTTTAGCTACGCTTTACGAGCGGGACATTGTTTATAGAACTGAACCTGTTGAATTGTTTAAGCTCTGTGCAACCTGACGTAATGCTAAGTACTTCCTGAATGCCATCCACTACGGCATGGGCGCCTATGGCTGCATTCTCGACATCTACCTTGCAAATAACGACACTCTGATTGACATTTCGTCTTATCACTGCTGCTGGCCAACAACTACAAAATGAAAATCATTCTGCCATTCTCTGGTACAGTGAGCTGCGTCACACAGCGTGGATGTGACTAAACAAACGCTACCTCAGTTAAGTCATACTCGTTGGTGTCTGCTGGCGCTTCCTTTAAACTAATCGGTACAGTTATCTACCATCAATAGTGTTGAGCCAATGCAGCATACTAAAACGAGTTGAAAATGAAATGTCAAATGACGATGACAATTAAACTTCCAATAATTGCTGTACCAATCCTACGTATGACATGACGATATCTTATCACTTAAGCCAAGCACAGGGCCTTTTCCATGAATTCTTAAAACAAGTTAATTTTACAGTGTGTTTAGTGATTGAATATACGACCATTTATATTATAATACATCTGCTATATACTAATATACAAATGAATAATTAACATTTAAAAAGTTGCGTTTTTACTGTCGGTAGACGGCTCGCCGGAGCTACAGTTTCAGTATAGTTTTGTTGGTAACAAAGAACGATAACGACTTCGTACCGTCAAATACCCTGGGTGCAAGCTATCATTTAAATCCAAATAATTAACGATGCTATATAATGACAAAGTTCAATTTATTTATTCCTGATTTCAAAATTTCAAATTTCGATGTTTTAATGTCCCAATGTGGGTCGTTTTAAGTCAACTTTGTATACAGGCTGGTAATTTTCAATTTAAAAGAATGAGTTTGCTTAGCGCTTAATGCATTCACCATACAGAAATGATAAAACGTATAAGGCATGCGCTTTTATAAAAAAACTGACCCTGCTGCCATGTTGGCCGTATATTACAAATGCCTACAATATAAACGTAACTAATATTCCTTACTCTACGTTCCTAGTTTACGTAACGACTTCCAAATACTACGTTTCCCTAACTGCCACTAAACTCTTTTCAAGTACATTGTTAGTAATGCCACCATGTCTTACTTTATATACATAAAGACGCGTCCTTTGTAGTGTCAAAAAAACAGGTAAAGAAACAAGAAACTTAGCTATGATGACGACGTGACGCATGGTTACTACGTTTTAGTATTATCGTATAGCTTAGGATAGGATACTCATGTTTATCCCCGTGGATGGAAAAACCAAGGGGGGGTAACACACGGGCAATCGTCAGATCACCTCGCGCCCATCGTCGGGTTACCGGAGCTATTGCAGTGTGTTGCGTAAGCTTTACACGTTCCTTTAATTTGGTAGCACTCATTATTCCGCTGGATTCATGCAATGCTTTGCCCAAGGACACAACCGTCTAACAAGCGACCAGTTTCGCACCTGCAACATTTCGATTAAAGGGCGACGCACTTAACCGCCAGACTAACCGACAGGAAAAAGCTTATTTGTCATCAATGTAGTTTTACTTATATGTTAAAATATATAACGATGATGTGGTCTTAGACTTGGAGACATTACTTGGAAAGTAAATTTAATCTCAATACTAAAATAAACTTCATATCCAGACTTTCCGCCCGCAAGAACATGAATTTCACTGTAATGGTGGAAACCGACGTTCGAAATCGTCAAAACTTTAAAAATGTCACCACGATTATTGCTCGAACTTATTTTTAGTTTTTCAAAAGTTGTAATTTTATTTTATATTTTTGGGTATTTGTAGAAACAGATATTGGTTTCCACATTCAGATAGTGTTAAAATATAGCTATATTGTATTAGAAACGTATCCAAAGACGGAAGGTCTGTATAAAGTCCAAGACGAAAACACAAAAATACAGTACCGCGGGTGGTAAAACAATATTTGTAGAACTTTAAACCGCCCAGATAGTACGACAGTGAGGTCTCTAAATACCCAGCGCCGAGATAATCAGAAACAAAGCCGCTGCCTACGTGAGATTTGGTAGGCTTCTAATGTTCGTTTATATGAACAACTGTACATTACGGTTTTACTATATGTCTTTGGTCGTTTGTAATTCGATTATACGTGGTTTTAAAATTGGATTTTTGATTTGCCTACATATCATCCGCAATAATATTGATCTGCTCAATAACTGCGATTATGAGCTTTCCGGAAGCGTTAATAACTTCTAAGAAATGTCATTTTCAACATATAAATAGGGGTGTCCTTTTAAAAGAGTTCTGATCTATAAATAAACTTGACTAAAAATAAACACTCAACGCTTTTACTTGTTGCGATATTTGGATAACGATCATTTTTCACTGCCATAAAACCGTAGCAATAAATAACCTCAAATGAAGGGAAAGGTGTACGTATATAGCTGCTATTCGTGTTTTGATATCATTTACTTCAGGACTAGGTATTGTATTTCAAATGTGATCGAGTAAATAATATTTTCATGTTTGTCTAAAAAAAGTAAAACGCAAGTGTGGATTTCTGTTACCGCTATCTCCAATGCGATCCACGTCTATTACCAGGAACACACACCGGAAAACAGTTAACATGCTTCTGTATATGTTCGCGGTTAAACCACCTTACAAATTCAGCAGTTTTGGTAAATTTAGCGCAAGGCGCTGACTTTTACTATTTCGGTCTCTCCTAAACGGAGTATAACACGGGTTACTAAAGGACGAAGAGAAAGAAAAAAAGGGGATTCTTCTCAAGACAGGCAAGTCTACTGGCAGTCTGGCACTCAGGTACCCCTCTGTTATGTGACAATGAGGTTCATTCATCGGTAGTATTTTGTATCACTTAGTTGGGGAACGAGAGAGTAACGCGTTCTGAAATTATGATTGATAATCGCATAAATGCTTGGTGTATACTTCAATAAACAGACACAGTTGTGCAAAAATAACTAGGCGTATTGGTAGCTTTGATAAGAGCATCAATTGATTTGTTCTTTAAAGCAGTATTTTAAGTGATTTATAGAGTCAGTTGCAATCACTCGATACACATTAGCACTTTACTGAGAAATGTGGTGTTTAATTAAGTCATTGTTTCGCCTTGTTTTTTCGTCGAGTAACAGGGGCTGAGCAGCTGTTTTTGGAAGCGAAGCTGTTATTCATTCAATATTTGACCAAAGCTAACTGCCTTTTCTCGCGGGCCAAGGTCCGTGTTGTCTTTGACGGGATGGTATCAGTCATGGCACATAGGCAAACATTAATTGTCTCGAGTCTCTCACGCGAACTGGATTGCTTTTTGCGTCGAAACGGCGCACAATAGAAGGCTTTGATATACAAGTTTTCCCAGTGCTTCCGAACGATTTCTCGCGTAAAGCGCACGTTTCGAGTTTCATTCCATTTAGTGTTTACCGAAGTCAGCTGATGAGCAATACTGATAATAAAATTCAGCACTGTGTAACACTACATCGCCGTAAAATAGTTATTGTCGACTGGCGACGTTAAAGTAAGAATGTATGCTTTGTAACGCCAGTTCTAGCGGCCAACAGCGTAATTCCGTTAGAGCATTGCACTTTTAAGGCCATTGTTGGAAACACAAGTGATTTGTGTCTGATTCCTAATGTTAAAATGTATATCCCACTTTTACTAAACAAAGAACAGTCGAAGTTTTGTTTTAACTCAGACAGCAGCCTGTTGTCGGTGAATTGGAATAGAGCGATCGATTGTTGGTACGAGACTTAAGACCTCTTTATAATACTTTCTTCAAACGTGGATATGTCGCGCCGTTGGTCTTGAGTCGATTAAATGTGCGACGTCATCTAAGGTTTGATTATTAGAAAACCGCCCACTCCCACCCGGGCCAATTGTGGTGACTGGGCAAACAGTTGCCTCGCACGCAAGCCGACAGTGACCCTTGATCGGAAGCCTATAAACATGTTTTCTGCTGAGCCAAAGCACACTAGGCTTTATATTTAGTAGATAGCGGACAGTTCCTAGTTCCGTTCAAGGCGAGGCGGGAGTAGAGAGTTCGCACCTTTGCAATACGTTTACAGTTTAGTTAGTATGAGTAAAAAAAAAACTGTATTTTTTGTAACTATTGGTGTTGCAAATAGTATTTTATGTATATTTAAAATTGCCAGATTATGACGTAGACATGGGTTCCTGTCGAATTGCTACGGATCTGCCGATTTGCACCAATGTAACCAATCTTGTCAATTTTTAAATTTAGTAAATTTTACAGATTAGAAGTTAAAAAGTGTAAAATTCTTCTGTACCGACAAAATCTCGGATTTGGCGTCCGACGGATAGGATAACGGAAATCCTTTGGACAATACCGCTTAATGAAGGATTATTGCTCAACGGAAGAAGTTCGTGGTTCGAAAGATGTTTAAAATTCTTGCAGCGCTGCGGCCCTCCTTATGTCGGTAAGCCATAAATAGATGTCGGGTTATCGCTTCTGCTCCTATAAGCATGGTTCGATGATAACCATCTCGTAACTTATTTTCTTGTACTGCTGTTCGATGGCCACACGACAAAGATATGGCGGTTTTAGGCCTGGAAATGTGGTTTAGCGTTTATGCGTGTCGTGTATGGTTAAGTGATATTTATTTTACATATTTAAAAAAAATACCAAGCATTGCTTTCTAATAAAATGTAAGCATTTTTGAACTGATCGAGAAGGTGTAATGTCGTTGCTATGTTAGCACATTGTATCTACAAATCTTATTTCGAACGCGTAAATGTCAGCAGAAATTGACGAAGCTATATAAGTTCTTATCGTTTACGGTGAGTGGCAGCTAACAAACGGTATTAAATCCTAAACGTTACAAGTTAGATCTTCTCGCACAGAACGCAAACACGTGCATTTTAACACGACTGCGGTCTTCGAATTCTTAGCGTTTTGCTCGCCTTATATGGCCGCAAAAGAGCGGGCACCAGTCGCGGCGTTGTTTCCATGTGTTCTACCTTTCGCCGATTTAATCGCTTGCTTCGAAAAGGTTAAATTCTCTCGGTCTGTATCTGTGGTTTCTTTAAAGCTAAAAACACGCGTTCCCACAGTAACTGCTTCTCACAGCCAGGTCCCAATAGTTCCATGTCTATGCGCTTTAAAATGAACTGTTAAAAGTTGGTTTAAAATTCTTTTAAAAAATTTTTACATTTTTTATCGGAAATACAAAACCACGAAACACAGGCCTCGGAATTTTATAATAAAAACTAGACTCTCTAGCAAAATAACGGTTAAAAGTTTGTTTGAAATTCCTATACATTATATTTTATACATTTTATTTTATCGGAAATACACCACCACGAAATACAGGCCTCGGAATATCATAATTAGGACTAGACTCTCTGGCAATGACAGTGCAGATGTTAAGAGAGCAATAAATGCATACAAATCTATTTTAAATGTCATGGAGATAATTTTATCATTTTGGCCCGAAGCGTGTGAATCGTTTAGTACAACTCGTTCCAGTTAAAGCCGACCGTGTCGCTCACAACTCCTTATCACCACCAAGCTATCACATTTTACGGCGCGAATCTTTGGCGCCACTACCTGGACAGTTAAATCATTCTTCTACCGCTATCGGCGCTAAGGAGCCAAGTCTAGTATGCACAATAACGCAAGTTGCGAATAATGAAAACAAAGTTATGATACCGCTCACGACGTTTCGTGACAATATTAAAATAACATAACCTGAGCGTTTCGATGGCAGTTTTACTTTTGTTACGTGAAAAGCCTTAACTTTCATTGTAAGGAAAGGATAATAAATTTCATTGTATGGAAAGGATAATAGAACACACATTATTTGTTCCTATATATAGTCGGACACCTTAATACATGAAGGTTGCTTCTAGCAAACGCTAAATCGGTTTTACCTTTCCCAATTTAAAAGAAATTTAACAAAAATATTCAACAATTTGAACCTTCTTTTTTTAGACATCTTGTTTTGCCGATCTGCTTTTATATATAAACAAAATAAATGCTAAACCATGCTTCTTATGGCTTAGATGTCGATTCACCATTTTAATATCCGAAGTAACCTTTAAATATTTAATTAGATTATATATTATACTAACTTAATATTCTGAAGTTAGCTAATCACGAATAAACCAGTATAAGGCTCTAGTGAGTTTGACCCAAAAATCATATCCATCTATCGTGGTAGTCGGACACTGCCGCTAGACGTCTCACGTGAGCTATCGTTTTCAACCTGAGCAAGTTTGTCACAGAACTGAAATGCTGATTTTAATAATGAAAACTAAGGAGCTGAACTGCAGCCGAATAATTAAGCTTAGGTTCTAATTTGTACATCAATCGATTTTAAGCCAAAGCAAATGGTTTGCTCTAAAACACTTACCTTTGTTTAAATTTAATATAAATTTGTTTACTAAACCGCCACAATAATAAGCATTTTTTCGGGGAAACATTGAATGCGTTGTACGGTCGTGTGGCCGAATGGTTAACGTGACCGATACATATACCGACTCTTATACAAAAAACGGTCCTGGTGACGAGCCCATCATAGGTTCGAAACTTGACTAGGTAAAAAAACAAAAAAACATTGAATGATTAATTGGCGAGTTTCAAGTATTGGCCTAGTATATGATAACGGTTTAGTGAAATCGTACGTGGAATAAATATAACAAACGGCTAAATGGGGTGAAATCGTGGCCATAGTTACTGAGAGGCTGTTTATTGCGTTCGGAAGTCAAGCACTCTAGCCCACGGGTGATAAGACGGTTAATATTTAACAACGCCTATTAATGTGTTTCTACTTCAACGACGCGTTCATTGTTCATCGTTTTTCGGCCGCTATGATTGGCTGGCTTCGACAAATACTAGTGACCACGTGACCCAAGCTAGACAATCGGACAACACACGCGGTCTATTCCTTGTTTGATTATCGCGAGCTGTTATTAATTACACCTTTCCAAGACAATTCATGTGTGTAAAACTAAGCACAATCAGTAAGCGTGCTGATTGCATAAAACGCGTTAATGTGTATAAAGTAGACGCCCGTGTTAGCTCTTTACGACTTTCATCGAATCGACGTCACGTCTTTGCATTGGTCTTGTTTACAAAGCATAAAGCGTATACAAAACCTAAAACCGCCTTAGCATGTGGTGTCGTAATATCTAAGCGAAAACAATCACTGAAAAGAATTTATCCAAAGACAAATTCCTTGATTTATGGCCCTAAAATCGTCTTGTTAACGCCCTTTAGCGACGGAAAGTTCTATGTTTTCCGTCGCGAGATTGCGTCGCAAAAGGGGAACATCACAACTTTGACATTCTAATCGTTAACCCGATAAAATGTGTGACGTTCCCCAAGGTTCTGGATAATAATTAACGAAATTATCTGTTCTTGGAGCGAGCCATGAATTTTTCCATGAAGCTTACGTCAGATGATTAGTCTGATGATTTAATGTTTGAGTGCGGTTTTGCACGTGAACTTCTATGCTTTATAAGAAGTCGCCTTATAAATAGTAAATACTGTGGAGAGATGATTGTACAAGTTGACACCCTCCAAAACTTTGTCTCAAATTTATACTGTCGTCAATACATATGTTGGGTTAGCAACCAGTGCTGGATTTTGATTTTTTTTCACTTCTTTTATATTCCTTATATTGTTGTAACAGAAAGAAATCTTATTGGTGTAACAGAAAATTCAAATACATACATTAGGTAGGTTAGCAATCATGGATTTTCATTTCATTCACTTTTTTATCTTCCTGAACTCTAAATATCTTGATTTTTGTTGTTCTATGCTTCCAGTGTTTACTTTTAATTTTCTGTAGCACCAGTCTTCACAACTTTTATGGGAATTGGGAAATCCATATAAACTATTTTTGCATATATTTTGGTTTTTGGATTTTTCTTAACTTTCCCTGTAAGGCTATATGTGTACCTAAAAAAAAAAATTCCCTGTATATTGAGAAAATATATATTTTTCTTGCATATATTTTGGTTTTTGCATTTTACTTTTTTTTCCTGAAAGGCTATGTGTACTTAAAATGAATCCTGCTGTATATTGAGAAAATCTATATTCTCCTGCTGTAAGTCGATATGAGGCATGCTTCGTAATTGCAGGGATTACTGGTTGAATATGTATTTGATATCCCGGGTTCATTTCTGCGTGTAAATAAGAAAACGACATTCCAAAAATAATATAGTAACCAAATACTCCATTTTAAAAAATACCATGAAAATACATTGTAGCATATCAGTATATGACTTTACTTAAAAGGGGCCATGCTGAATTAATATATTAAAATATTTTTATTGAAATAGTATAAGTTTTAAAATGACATTCAACGACAGTTTTCATAACCTTTATAAAAGCTTTGTGCATAAATCAGTAAAATCAGAAGTTATTACATAAAGGCAATTCAGTTTAAATTTTAATTTTTAGCATGAGTTTATCTGAGAAACGAGTAATTGAAAGTTTTCCTTGTCATTTTGATTTAAATCCTGCTTTATTTGTTTGTTATCTATCAGCTTCCGATTTCATGTGTACAATTGAAGTCATCAGTATCCCTGCGTTTTACGAAAGTATGTTCCTAATATTATGTTCACCACCCTGTTTACATGTTTGTTTTGTTTGAGCGCTGTGCCCCTGCTTACAGGGAATGTTTCGGACATTATTTGCTGAAGAATCGAACACGGTTTCCCAAGGAATTCTGGAGCTGGTTATCGGTTCTTGCTTGTAAACTTTCCTTCGTTTTGAATCGTATTTGTTTAGTGAATGTTGTAATCGAACCTTCCTATCACAGGCCTATAGCCCAGGGCCACGATCTTAATTCGCGGCCGCAGTGTTCCCATATGAAAACTCACCGTCCGCGCAAGTACTTTTAGCTGACCCCACACCCCTGTAATCCACACACAAAATCCGACAGAATGGAGAAACACCGAAATTCGAATTTTTTTGGACAACACCGACCGGAGCTGGTATTGTTTAGGCTCAACAGTTAACGATCGCTCTTTCTGTTGATAATAATGACTAAAAGCGAGAGTCGCGTAATCCTTTTGTGCGACGGTTTTTGGAGATAACTAATTTCTAACACCAACTCTAACACCTTAAAAATCCTCTTAGAGATTAATTTAGACAAAGTACGCCCATTGAAAGTTTAAATTACAATTTCCGAACAGCAGTGACCGAAATTTTATTGTGGTAATTGTACGCGTAACGTTCAATGCAAATCGAACCATCCTTTCTAATAATAGGCTTACGTAACACCGTCTCTGTAATGCCAACCATGAATTATAATACAGCGTCTTTCTACACAAATCGTATTATGTTTATGATCTTGAAATTTGCAGAAACATGAGTAACCGCGCGCGTGACATCATCATTTAACAGGTTGATTACGTCACAATTCGGGGTTAAATTCGGATCGTGCGTGACTAAAGCCTCGTTAGCTTTATTTGTTACTCTTATCACACAAGCTCCAACTACCAAAAAACAATGTGACCTCACCATAGACGCATGTTAGGTCGTAAAATTCGACCAAACTCTTTAATATTCTCGCCTTGTATTCCCAGAAAGTATGTTTGGCCGTAACGAAAATCCATACCGGAAAATAAAAATTACTTCAAAACTTATCGGGAAATTAAAATGGTTCGAGAGGTATATGTTGTTATCAGATCAGTTTTTACTTGTTCTGACGGCCGCTCCGCACTGGGCTGCACCATATTACGGGAGTATTTGTTTTTACTCGTCGCTTAACTTGATGATACAATGGCTGTGGGTTGAACCAGGCCAGGCTTTAAGAAAGATCGGCCTTCGTCGAATTACAGTGATTGATGTGGCGGTTCCGAACCAAATTTCCATGTTTACCAAGTATATTAAGTTTGTTTGGCTATCGTTAATTTTCGATTGGCCGAATTTTAAAGTTTTGAGAACACTGACCCACCCGATTTTTAATCTTATACATTTATTAAAGATGACGGTATGATTTATTGGAGCAAAAGTCCATATGACAGTGGAAACGCGACAATGACCAGGGTGCACACGTGAAAACCTGCGATTTGCTTGAATTATTAGCTGTGACAGATCTCTGTGCTAGTATCCGGTTAATTCTTGGCAGCACCGAAGCGCCATGGAAGCGGAACGATCGCGATTCGACGGCGCCTTAAAAATAGATATGACATCACCTCCGCGCACTCCTATTGGCCTAAAGTTCTCGGACGAAACATGTGTTTCAGCAAAAAAACGCTCTGATTTTGTAGCCGTGGCCGGCGTTTTATCGCTCTTTTGACGATGACGTAGACGCTAGAAGTGGACGAGAGTGACAATGTTTGTGGTACGTCATTTTGCGGCAAAGTCCGTGCTCAATACCCCGAATAATGCACGCGCCGGTTTAAGGGAGCGTGTAGGTTATACGTGCACATTTGTCGATTCAGAATCCAATTTTAATATATTCGATTTGACAACCAAACTATTTTTTTGAATTAAGCTTTCCCACCAAATGATACGATTAGAGTTTGAAAGCTGTAATCTACTCTACCCCTATCCCACCGGAAACGTTAAAAAATATTCAAATAGGGTTCAAGTTTTCTTGCATTTGTCTATTTTTAGAACATGTCATATATTTGGTTCAAGGCAAAAGCTGGGTTCGGGTGGACAACAATGAGTCAATCGCTTATCGACTGACTCACAAGGTAATCTTGTAATTAGAACAATGTACGAATCACCACAGCTCCAGCGGATGAAGTAACTATGCGATAGAAGCCAAAAAAATAAACCCTTCGAATAAGAATACTTCAACTTTTAACAACAAAACAGTAACGCGTGGATTCAGTTCGATTTTGTTTTCGCTGTCGAGTAAACCAGAAAATTTCCATTTTGGTGACACCATTTATCCCCCCAGCAATTTTGAACGTAGCTGTTGTGATATTTAACATCCCTATTGTTCCTTACCATCTATTAACCATAATATCCCGCCACTAATGTGTACTTTTGTGCGATGTTTCCGCCTATTATTCGATCTAGTTTTAATATTGGAAAGCAATGTGTTCGTCCAGCAATTACGTTCCACGGTCCTATGTTTGCGTTTAACCTTGAGCAATAATCGCCATTTGTAGCTCAGTGATTACGTTTTTTACTGTTTAATTTTCGTAGTAATTGACAAGTCTCTCGCGCAGCAGCGGGCACTATAACGGGCGGTCTCAGATGTGGTAATTATTGGACGGTTTTCGACCGCTAAGCTTGGATGATAGACAACTCAAACAATAGCCCAGCACCATCATTATCGTAAAGTGTTAATTAATCAACCGTTCCGTGCCTTTCACTGGACGGCCATGCGGTTAAGCAGTATGCATGGAGCCTTGAGCTGGTTGCTAGTTACAAGAAAACAGTTGGTTCCGAACGGTACCACAAACTCGAGGACGTGGATGAAAACTAAGCATGTGCTCTCTCTCTCTCTCTTCCGTTCTTGCAGTGTCAGGGGTCATTGCGACTCATAGATATTTTGGGTCATGATGTCATAGGCCCACCGGGTATGCGCTCTCTCTTTTTTACTCTTTTTTCCTAACATCTCTCCGGATCAGTACTTTCAGAGAGTATTTTCACAGCAATTTTAAGTCGCATTATTTCAAAAACTTATGATAACCGCATCGCCGCACACTAGGCTTTCACGCCACCTAATAAACAGACACGGAAGATCCGCAAAAAAATTAATCTTGTAGAAAAGCTGCTCCCATCCTATAATAACATTGATTTCAAAGGCAATCACTTGCTTACCCGTAGATGGATTTACAGATTATATTGTTGGTTACGCGTGCATTATTCAATTACCCGCCAAGTTTGCGCCTAACACTTAATCTGCCTAGATTTCACTTCGCTTGTGTTTTCTCTTAACATGATTAGCATCGTAGCCTTAGGTTGCATTTTACACTAAGCTGCCTTCTCATGCTATAGTAACTTGACGCCAAACTATGCGAATTCAGATCACATCGATTTCAATTACTCATTTGTTTTTATTAACTTAAAAAAATACACAGAAAAAATTAAAAGATATATATGTATAAATAAATTGAATAGCATTTAATAACCAGCAGTGCTAATCGGCCGTGCACACAATGAAATTTAGTTGCACATAGAAATACAAAAGTAGAAGCATTATGGGCGTTTAATCGATTGTTTATTTGTACAAGGCAGATTTAAAACGGTATTAAGGCACTTTATATTGGAACGATGCTTTTAAAATTGCATACTGAGAAAAAGCTAAAACGGGTTACACATGACACATCCTATAACACGTCTGATATCAATTGTACATTCGGCGATAAAGTGAATGCCAGTTGTCACCCTGGACCTTGTGCCACTCAATCGGGCAAAGCCTGATAAATTTATTTTCTGATTTTTACCAGGCCAACCTCATTCGGTTATACGTAGGATATCGTACATTTGGAACCTTTGACACACAAAGCAAAATGTTGGATTTGGCGAAGCGAGATAAGTGCACAGTAAAGTCAAAAAAGCGAAAAGGAAAAAAAACGAAATAAATTAAAAAGACAATTAAATTAAGCACGGGCGCCAAACAATTATTTTCAATGGGGTGGAGAAAACACCTCGGCACTGGAGCTAACCATTGGCCAATTAGATTGTTGCTGCTGGCCCATGTTGTAATGAGAGTTATGGGGGTAGGAGAAGTCTTCGGGGGCTGAATACAGTTGCTGTCTCTCGTTTGGCTTTGGATAGTGTGGGGCGAGGCCTTGATTGTGGCTGTGGCCGAAATGTCTGTAGGTTGGGTTTGGTGTGCCGGCTTGTTGCTGGTTTTGTGGGATCAGTGGCAGTGAAAACCGGCGCTGTAGTGGATTAGTTATATTTGCATCGTAAGCCGAGTGTTCAAAGGGGCGTGATGGGTCAGGCGAGCAACGAGAAGGAGAATTGAGAGCCATTTCTTGTTGCTTCGCGCTACACGTCTCAAACCGGCCATGCAAGTTGGAATATGACCCGCTATGATCGTATGCGTTGTGCCTGAATATTGCTTCATTTCTCTGTTCAATCACATCGTCCATCTGTGGGGTACGTTGCATATTGGCATCGAAGTAAGCTTGGTAGGGTTGAGGAACAACCTCTGTTGTTTTATGAAGCTCGGAGCACTGAAACCGAGTTGGTGGTGCCATGTGAGGAAAGAAGTGTTGCTGGATTGGGGACACTTGCTCTTTTTTAACAGGCAAATCGCCACCTGCTCTCGGGGACGCTTGGTTCATTGAGTACGTGTTGAAATCCCCGGACTGTGATGTGACTGAAGCTGAATGGAGTGGTGAGCATGCTGACGTTGCATCGGCATAAGTGAAGTTTTCCGGTTGATTGAACTGCTGTTGGTCCAAGCTGGCGGTGGGTGAAACGCTCGGCTCCGTCATGACAGAAGCGTCATAACCTTCCACCCAAGAACTGGTTCTGTACTGTGGATTTCCCTGCTTACCTGGTGAAAACATGGCACTGTGTTGCACAGGGCAATCAGCTGGACTTGGCATGTTTTGTGAAGATTCGTTGAAGCTACATCTTGGTTGCTTAGCGTGGGGCTCGCCCATGCACGAATACCCAAACGCCTCTTCATGTTGTCTTGTCAGAGGTTGGTGACAAGTAACCGGCATGTATTGCTCAAATTCTGCCACATCGAAGCTAGGCTTGTTGATGATATCTTGGCTGTTGGTTTCCATCACTCCTTGCATTGAGTGAGTGGAGCAGTCAGATGGCAAATCAACTGACGCACCCCTTCTGTTGCTTGGAACCGAACGAACTGTTTCGGGAGTGAAGTTTGACGTGTGATTTACTTGATTCGTTTATTGGGCCTGTTGGTGGGGAGCAAGGCACTGTAGCGTCTGGGGACTCGTGGTAATTTCGCTGTTCTCTATGCAACACGTCGTAGATATTCGTCATTGATCCTTGCTGGGAAGGGGACGGGTTGTTTGGTGAATGGCATACACTCTGCGGCGAATGCTGATTTGTTATTTGCTGTTTAACTTGCTGCTTCCCTGTGATAGGATTAGCAACCAGTGTCTGCTGTACAGCTTGGCATTCATCCGAACTTTGCGAGTCTTGCTTCCTAACCTTGCCGCTTGGCTGCTTCGGGCTTTGATTTTGTGCACCTTGGGTGCTTTCGCCAGCGCCTGTTGCGGCTTTACTGCCTTTCCTTCGTCGGGGCTGATATTTGTAATCTGGATGATCTTTCTTGTGTTTGATCCTGAGACGCTCTGCCTCGTCGACGAACGGCTTCTTCTCGGGTTCACTTAATAACCTGAGTACATGAAACAAACAACGTTAGAAATTTAAACACTCGACACGTTAATTAGGCACGGTTTATTTGAGCTTGTTTGAGAATGGGCTACTAGAAAACAATATAACATTCTTATTTGGTTGAGTACCGAAATATCTTAAATCAACATTTATTCAAGACTCTGAGTGTTGTTTGTATTTAATGAATAAATGTGCTATATGTCTATTTATAATTTTTTCTTACCGCCATAGCTTTCCGAGAGTCTTGCTTAGTTCAGCATTATGTAAGTGAGGATACTGGTCTGCCAATTTTCTCCGTGCGGCCTGTTTAAAATGGAAGTGGTTAGATTCAAATCTGTTATAACATAGCCCCCTGGGCTGTTCCACGTGTTAGCAAACATTTGTTACAATAAAGCTATAAATCACTGTACCTGAGCCCACACCATAAATGCATTCATTGGTCGTTTAACGTGTGGCTTTGCCTTCTGTGATCCATTCATTCGCACTGGCATTGGTACCAAGGTCCAGTCGTATCCTTTTAGCACTTGACTGACGGCGTCCTTAATGTCCTTTGACATGTCGTCCTTATCAGGGATAGAGTCCCTATCGGATAGATCGTCATTCATTCCTGGGCTGCCTCTCGTACAGGAGCCAGTGTTCAGCATCATAGACTCTTCATAACTCTCCTCCTCGCTGGACTTTGATTCCAGCAATGTGGCAGCAGCCCTGGCCACGGCAACTGCTGATTTCACGTTGCAGAAGCTGCTAAGGTTCTCAGGCGATGACATCGAGAAAATCTCGCTCGTGCTTGTTGAATTCTCATCTTGATTCGGTTTAAAGAGATCTTCAGGGACAAAATGCACTCCGCTGCTACCCTTTGTTTTTCTATCCTTCGCTTCCATACCGGAGGCAAACTCTTCAGTAATGGAAGAGTCAAAACGTGGGTAATTAGCCACTGCGGTCTTACTAAGATGGTCCATGATATCCGTTTCCGGAGAGGCAGGCGACACACTCCAATTTTCTTGATTAGTTTGCTGCTGATTAAACATGGAGGTTTTGTGTCCGCTTAATAGCGTCATGTCGTTGTTCATTATCGCCGGGACGTGCTGAGGTGAATCAAAACAAACGGACATCACAATTTGAGAAGCGGATTTGTTTCAATACACTACAGCCTAGGTATCTTCAACCAATAAAATTTGAACCTGGAATTATAATAACGGAAACAATTACTCGATAGTCACACCTCATTAATCAATATTCTGATTCCTCTTGACAGTTCTCAGATAAGATAAATGTAAAATTAATGGATGGTCGATTTTCTGCTTCAACGCTGGCTTATGCTTGCACTGTAAGCTGAATAGGTTTGACGACGTTTTACCTAAGCACCGGCGTATTTAAGTACGCCAGCTCGGGTCTGTGCCGCAGGAGTGTGTGTGTACATCGTCGTGCACGAAACCAAAGAACTGCTGCGCGTGGCTGGAGGGCGTGTGCGCACAGGTTCAACGGAGCGATTCAGCTAGAAAAGTAAAAAAACGCTCGGTTTGGCGAAGAAAAAATAGACACTTGCCCGATCCCCGAATAAAACTATCACGTCATCCCTTGCACTAGCGTAAGGCTCCTTCGCGACACATGTGGTCATTCGGCGTGTGCTAAAAATAAATGCGACTTGCATATTGCGATGCCACCGACTGTGGCCACGCTAAGACGACATCTTATTATATAATATTTTTATATCCATTGGCTTTGAATTTAAAATCCGTGTTTACTGATAAATGTTTAGATAACACGACAGTCTTTTTTTTAATACTATATCTCGAGTTCGATGAAAAGCCA
Source organism: Ciona savignyi (assembly GCA_000149265.1). Taxonomy (NCBI): domain Eukaryota; kingdom Metazoa; phylum Chordata; class Ascidiacea; order Phlebobranchia; family Cionidae; genus Ciona; species Ciona savignyi. The sequence continues at coordinate 1,754,380 of CH001841.1, read as the reverse complement.
GGCATTTAATCTTCTCCCACGGACAAATTATTTTTTCGTTGGCCCCAGGCACAAATTACTAGTTCAACGTCTTTGGTTGGTTAAAATCATTTGTATACTATTATACAAGGGAGAATACCGCGAATGACTGATGGGAATACCTGATGTGTATTATATTAAAATGTTACTGTACCTGTGTTCTGTCCAGTCTCAGATTCGCTACTAAATCTTCAGGATAACTTAGTAATTCTCATTATTATCAAATTACATCTTCCGTTAATCTTTCCGTAATATCCATGTTCGGAAGAAAAGTTACGCTCCAGCGATTTCGAATTTCCTGAATATGGGGCCCAGGTTCTTGCGTCCGGCTCACATTGGGAGAAACCCTTCCCCCGGGATATGATTATGACGTTAAAGGAACGAACAAAGCCCGGGTGACGTCACCAACCGCGAACCGTATTAGGGGAGGTTCAGTTTTAACGACTACACCGCTAATTGTTGAAAACATTCCGCAGAACTTGAGCATTCCCTTGTTAACGCGGATTAGTGTCAGAACATACGACTTGAACTTCGGTAAACTAGTTTTTATACGAAATCACGAGTTATGTGGAATTCGTATGTTTATGCACCTTTCGCTAATCATTTCGAACGGTTTCGCGTGTATTGACACGAAATACGTTACGGTCGGATGAAGAAATAGTCAGTGTTGCCATTTAGAAGTGTCAGTTATTTTACAAGCTCAAATGCACATGATCGTATGCCCACTTGCATATGTATTTAATAGTTTTAAACATATACATTGTTTTGGTCACCACTGCTTGTGTTTAAAGTAACCTCCCCGGTTGATAATTAACGAGTGAAGTATACTCCAGGTTGACTGTCGTCAGTCGGTGGTGTGAGGGGAATCCCCCTTTTCCGCCTGACCTCCAGCGATGAACGTTTGCTGTGTTTGAACTGTAATATCAGCGTTCTAGCTAAACAATCCAACGCTAATTACGGCACTGCACCTCCAATGCCGCAAACTTCAGAATTAGGTTATTAAATGTGAAACGAATGTGCAGTCGTTCCACTCTACCAAGTTAAAGTAACAACGATACAATATTGGATTTTTTGACAGGTAATCAGTAATGGGGTCTGTCGAAAAGACATGATCAAAACGATAAACCTCTACCCCAAATAAACACAAATACTAAAAAGTTGACATTGCAGTTTACTGGGAATCGACATATTTTTGGTACTCTAATTCAGCTCCTTAGCACCGTCTAAAATTTAGCACAGTTGACAAAAATATTCTGTAAATATTTCAGGTCTTATAACATACGTGTAATTGCGGTGAAAGCCCTGGGTTCTGTTTTAATTTACATCATTTGTATGCCTAAATTTCGTGCTGGATTTCGGCGGTATCAGCCAAGGGTTGCAGCTTTGAGCGTGTGGCTACAACAGGGATTTGTCAATCTCAGTTCGAACTTCGTTATCGCCAATCTCCGAGGGCAAATTGCGGAAAGTACACGCACGTTTTTTCCGACTTGAAACACTAAAATATTAACATGCTTTTTCTAAATTCCCTTTTGTCCTCGTATTAGATGTAATAAACCTGGGAAGAATTTTACAAACCAATGTTTTAATATTTTACAATACGGTTTTCTTTTCTGTAAATTTAATAATTTGGTTGATAATTTGAGATGAATTACATATATTGATACAACCATAGACCTCAAGGAACAAATAATGATCGTTTCCGGCAAACAGGGCGGTTATTTAACCTACCAAACCCTGCTAAATACCGCTAATGGTAAATTTTAGTTTTAACGAGTCAAATTAGCGGCCTAACGTATAAGCATTATCAGGGCAGTGCTCTTTATTCTATACCCTTGCAGCATGCCCGTGGGCGCGTTATATTATGATAAATCAACATATTCAAGAGTTCACAAAGCTTCTAATTGCCATCTCGGTCAACTTTGTTTCCTTGGAAAGTTATTTTACTAATTCGTCATTTTATTGAAATTAAGTGAGTTCCAACTCTTCCAGTGTCCTTAACTCTGTTCACGTGCAAATATTAGCAGACCATCGATCTCAACAGCGTACAAACTGACACGTTGCGTAAACACCCTTGCCGTGCTAAAAAGGCAAACTCTTCTATGCTTTTCAAAAGTTGATCGAATTTGAAATCAAGCCTCAGTTAAAAAAAAAACAAAATTGAATAAAATCAAATTATATTTTCAACATGCAAAAATCATTTTTGATATGTTTAAACACTAATACTAAAAGAAACTAGTGATACGAGTACTGTATGAGGCCAAAAGTATCTTCCAAAACTTTGTTTAATTGAAAATTTCCGTTTCGGGCATATTACCATAGTGGCAAACCGCACGGCGTCCATAGTACAGTGTACATGGTTTCTCTAATTATCTATTTGCAAAATGCGGCTAATACTTATAATCCGTCGTCTTCCGTGACCAATTCGTACACTTTTAGCACGCTGACGTATGTCACTGCATATTCGTATTTTTATCTTCCCGCATCTTCGAGGTGAGCGATTTTAAGGCTGACGTCATTTAAAACCTGTTCACGCTCGAACGATTTAAGACTCGGACACGACAATACAATGTCCTTTTGAACTTAACCTTCAGACGAAAAACCTGATGAATCTATGTTATTCTAGCCGATTAATTAATTAGTTTTATAACTCAAATCTTCGAATAAGGTTGATAACGAATTCTACCTAATCGAAACTTACTTGCCGGCGGCTATTGTTTTATGGAATGACAACACAAAATTACAGCAAAAATCAATTATGTAAGAAGTAACCGCAGTATATTATCTGCGATTTAAAAGATTCAACATGCATATTAATAACTGTTTTGTTAACTTACCACAAATACTGAATGAAATACGAAAAAAAATCTTACAGCAATGATTGCTAAAAAAACCAATGATTATGCTAAAAATAGATTTGGTTAATTGGCCGACCAGGCTTCCTTTTTTTTTGCCGCGAGTTCAGCTCTGTTGGCCGAACTGCTGTGGTTTATAATAATCGAAAGTGTGTCGGGTTTAACCATGCCCTTTGCCCATTTACCTCATACATTCCTAATTTCATTCATAACGGAGTATTTCCGGATTCGTAGTAGCCCAAAATAGTGGCGGTATGTTAGCCGCCTGAATGGGGTTGTCTCAGGTTTACCCTTTAAGTCGCATAAGACGGCGATAATTTTATAGGAGATAAGCGAAAGGTTACGGCTAATTCTATTTCCGGGCATGCGTCTGCCAAGTAGCGGTTAATAGAAGCGTTGCGCGAAGATGTTAAAAACATAACCGTGTCATTTATACTTTATAGTTTAGAGAACCGTATTTTTTAGACTTACATAAACGTTTTATTTAATTCAACCCAAACTCTCCCGTTATAGGTTGCATATAATAACAGTATTGTAAAGTCACTGTATAATTTAATGGTTTCTAGACTGCATATTATAATTTAATTAAATTTACAATCGCCCATATCTTCAAATGCAGTAATGCGGTCCAGCGTTTGCTGACCACTTATGATTACGCAGCTTCTTACTTCCCTGTGTACGGAACTTTACTTGAAACTGAACTTCATTTTTCTAAAAATAGTTATTATCGCAGCACGTTCTTTACCAAAACTTAAATTTATTTTGTTTCGCTGTAGTGGCTGTTCAGTGAGTATACTGAGTCAGCGAAGCGTGACTTGTGGCAATGACATTGACGTCATCTTTGCTTTGGTGGCCGCGACCCAATGACATTGAGTTTAGTGCGGTTTCGACCAACGTGTTTGTTTAAACAGTTTTCTAACTGGTGACTTGTGCATGTACTCGCACACTCGCGCCCTACGTCAGAATTTGTGTTTTGTTTGCATGCCTCTCATTCCAACTCGTTTCGCAGACCCGACCCAGCCGTGTGGGTCTCTCTCCCAGTCCCCTTTACCCAGCTCGTTACGCTAGTGGGGCGGGAAAAGTGCAGATTACGTTTTAACTCACGACGGGTCACCGCTTGTGTATACAAAAGGTGGAAACATGTGCGTCAACTGGAGACTCATTAGGACAAAAGCAATTTCCATCACCAAGCTATACGGTAAACGTACGCCCATGGTTGGAATTATGTCACTGTTATTTCTTACCACAGCAACACATTATGTTCGAAGGACTCTCTTGAACTAAATTAACGCATCGTTTGAAACGAATATGCAAAACACACCTGCCACAAATTTTAAACTACAATAACACTTAGTATAACATAAACATTGCTTAAGCGATAAGATACAATTATTAACTTAAGTGCTAACATTTTACATAAGCACAATTTGTGGCACATACTTGAGAGGCAGTTTGGGCAATAAAAAAACATTTTCCTTTTTTAACTAATATACTATTTTAAATTGCATAACGTAGTCCTTACTAAAATGATGTGCCTGGAAAAAACGCTGTGTCATGTTGAATAATACAAACCTTTGATATTCGTTAACAATGGAAAAAAATTGACCTATAATTGTGACATTTTGCGCCGATTAACGCTATCATTGATTCTGTTTCCTAAAATAAGTCGTTTCCATTTAAAAATACAATAAAATTCCGTTAAAATTGATTTCACCTTGTTCGCACCTCTCTGGACTTTAGACCGTATTAACAGCTTGTGAAAAAGTAAATGTCACCTTAGTTCACGTTTACTTACACTATAGTAGAGGTCCATGGGTGGTTGTAACGATTTTAGATAATTATCGTACGCACTTGAGCACACGCTCTGACGTTGTGTGGCATATGTTCTTTGCCCATTCGCCGTTTTTTTCATAACAGCGTAAACAGTGTCGGTAAACTGAAAAGAACGCGTTAAAAGAGCAATACGACATTACAATGTCCTAATTCATTGCCGGAATTCATTTCCCATAGAACCTTGTTTCTCCATATTGCTGAACGTCCGCGTATTGCGCAACTTCACTGAACCAGTCGCCATTTTAATTTTCCTTCGCACATAATTGTACAATTTCGTTCACATGCGAACGCGCGTTACTTGTTTCTTTTTTCGTTACTTTAGTAATGAGTTATTAGTGCCAATGACTTAGGACTATGTCTATAATTCGTTAATTGGATTCTTCACTACGTCGGAATCAAAATGCAGCTTCAGTGTAGTTAATCCTCTATACTAAATACCAAAATGTCTCCATCCTTAGCGTGGTTTGGTACTAGTATTGAATTCAAAAATAGGTCAGCACTGGGTTAAAGGTGATTGTTTCAAATTAACCTTTTTTGGTTGATAATTAACGAGTTAAGTACCGAGGGTTGAGTGTAGGTGGCGTGAGGGAAATTCTTCATAACGATGACCCGGCTTTTTGCTTTGTAAGGTTAAAAAAAGTGCAATCGCTCTCTGGTTATGTATTCATTGCACTCTAATTTACTTAATAATTTCAATACAAATATCAAGTCTGATAAGCTTTTCAGAGGTTATTATCGTTAACCCGTGCATATTTTAAAGCTTATTAAGGGCAACATAACTATAAAGTAACGCGTTCGCCTATTAATTGAATGTGTCCTGTGCAAGACATTAATTTTCTCAATGATTTCATTTACGAGTTAAACTAAATAAAACAAAAAATGTTATCCTAGTTCCGGTAACTAGACTTTGGTTACGCGGGGGTTCCCCGAATGTTCGTTTTGTAACACCTGTCCGTTCCCACCTCAAACATAACCATCCTATATCATTTGCAGTATATTAATACATTAATCTATTTCTATCGCTTTATTCGCAGACAACCTTAGGAGTTCGATTTCGTGTTGACGGATAAGCATCACCTGTCGAAGTGTTCCCATCCAGGAATAGTGGAGCGCTATCCAAGTACAACAGATAGCGTATATCCCGGGGATTAGGCACCACTGGGAAGGAACTTGGACTGCGGTTGAATACAACACTATCACAATGCGGTTGCGGACTTATTGATAAAGAAGTACTGTTGATGGAAGGAATAAAACGTCGTATGGTTTCGTGGGAACCAGGGGCATCGGAACAATGCATGCAAACGTTGGGTCATTGCATTCGTTCTTCAGCATCTTCCCCGTTTATATAAATGTGATATTTTTAGGAGCGGATTGTTTATATTTCATCTATAATTTCAACATACTGCTTTACTTCTAGATGCATTTTATAACTGTTAATTACTTGTGTTCGCTCATTTGCCCTTTTTGATATGGTTTTATTGGTTATCTAAATTCCTATACTTAAAAAAGTGTAACCTGTTATCGCAGGAAAGTTTAAAATTGACTTCTGATTTAACTGGTAAGAATCTACTGTAGCCTAAGAAGTTGTGTCGTAAGTTACTCTCGTCGTATTTTACGTTGTTTTTATTCAATAAAATGATATAAGACACTTGCAAGGAAAACTCTATACCACCATCTATTCCGAAACTAGTCCAAATTATTGATTTGATTTATGATCTTATCGAAATGTTGGTTTAAAGCCATCAAATACAGAGCGTTAAAATCATTAATTTTAGTTTACCTTAACCTTCCCAATTCAAGCAAATCGTCAACAAAATGGCTCCTTATTTACCTCAATAATCAGATCGTAGTCGATGGATAATTACTAAAAGTCAAAAATAGAAAAATACGAAATTCTTAAAAATCGACCGATAATTCCAAAGCCGTTAGATTAGGTTTGTAAACGGATTATTAAAAAATTAACCGTTTTTAACCTAAACAAAGATAAGTTGGAAACGGAATCAATAGGAGCAAAAATCATCTATTTTCAATTAGACCATTTTTTGTAATTTAGTATACCAGAATATTTTCGCTGTGGTTTTCTGTAAAATGCTGATTTTTTGTTGGTTTGTTTATACAACTTAAATAATAAAATTGCGCCGGCGGTTAAAGTTAGATTTGGTTAATAACTATAAGCAACAAAATTATACCATTTCTGGAATAACCAATTTTGATTTACCGATTAGCAAAAATGAATAAAACAATCAAGGAATCTGTCATACTAGTCACATTTGTGCAGCGACCAATTTGCGGCATTTATTACTGAACGACTAACGCCCCTTTGACAGGCTTAGTTAAATATTTGATTTACTTCGTCAGTCACTTTTGGAATTTTGGCGGGTTTGCCGTCTGTGTTAAAAATCTCACAAAGTATGTGTGCTGCTTGGAACCCAGTTGGTCTTTTTTAGCCGCCATGTTTAATTGGCCTGATTACCGCCTCTCTTATTTCGTCCTCCTATCCGAGCTAACCGTTTCAGCACGAACTTGGGGCAAGTCGACAAAAATGTAAATGACGTATTTGTAATTTTAAGCCAGCTTTTGGTTTGGCAATCGCCCTTCCCTATTTGCTAACTTCATAATCTTTATTGTGCGTTTTATGACCACAGAAAGCAAATGCAAGCGGATTCATTCATCTTGTCTCGGAATTTGTGAATTACTCAGCGGACGTAAAGCTAATATCCCTTCTTTTGTACAGGACCTTAACTGATTTTGCAAAATCGTTTTTTTTGTTTGCTGTCGACATTGTCAAATGAATTGGTGATTTCAAAGAATTTCCAACCGAACTTGGTCGGGTATTTCATTCGCAAAACAAATATTAAATCTTTATATTGACATCTTTAAAAGAATGGCTCATAAATACAGAATAGTGCGATTCTGAGAAAACATTTCTCCTTTTTAACATTCCTAAGTTCAGTTGCTAGAAATTCATATTATCACCCAGAGAGGTAAATTTAAGAAGAAGTAATCCCACAAGACGTCATAAGTTCTTTCAGTAATTCCATAATTACTGTTAATATCCTCCAAAGTTGGCGCCGAATTTATGACAAGGTCGTCCTTCACCCTGTGCTCTGTAGCACCCCCTGGCGACAGTTTTGCTGGCAGGATTTTTATTGGCGTTTTTGACGTTTCGTTGTGGTTTTCAATCGTGCAGTTAAATGTTACCGGCCATGTCTGTGTGGTGAAACCGGAGCAAAAACTCGTGAGTGAAATAACGTAATATCCGCACGGTCCTGCCACTGCCCAAAGTCAAGCGTTATTTTTAGCACAGAAAGTGTATATGTTTAATTCAATTTCACAACATTTTATGTAAAGTACTTGCACGATCCGGCGGACCGTTGTAGATTTAGGTTACGGAGAAAGTTAATCCGATTTAGAGATTTGAATACGATCCAGAATTTTATTTTTTGGGACGTATCGCATAAAGCCACTAATATTATGTAAATGGCATTGTAATTTTCGACACTCCTAAAATACACGAAATAGCTTTTAAAAGTACAGTTTGAAAATGTACTATCAATTAAATTCTTTATTCTGCGAACTCTTGAACGTTGCTTAACTAATTATATACTATGTTTACAAATGGTGTAAGGAGGTCCTGTGCAGAATACACATCAAGCTGTGAGATATTATATCGATATCAAGTGTTTTTTCTCCCCAATGCAGTTAGTGTGTACAACAAACGTGACTGCATTACATGGAAAAAATCAAACCGCAGTATTACAACCACAAGTAGCATTCTGTCGGATGTAAGTTTAATAATTTACAGTGTCCGACACGATCGGTATAAATAAAGTATGATTGCGTGTACAATAGAGGCAAAATTGATATTTTTAATAATAAGGGTTATAGAGCATCAAATGCAATATTGCATAAAATTATGACGCAGTCTATATTTAATATTGTGCAAGTAGTCTAAGGATATGCATATGCCATAATATGAGGTAAATTCGTCGTGACCTTCTGTTTGCGCGGAAAGTTTAAGGTGCGTTCAACTAATATTTTCTCCTGCCTCTATACCACAACGTGGCCTCATTGAAAAAGCTGTCACTCAGGATTCACTCATTAAAAGTTTAAAATTCTTTCATAAACTTGAAATTAATGTCGGATCTGTGAATTTATTCCAGTTCCGTGAATAAGATTGCACTAAACCTTATACACAGACCACCTTCGTACATTGGACACTAATTTAAAACAAATCAACCAACCAATACTAAAAAAACACCTTTATTTCAATAAGCTCTTCTCAAGTGAAACAGAACGGCACCAAAAAACATACTGATGTGAACGGAGATACATAAACAAGAGAAACGTCTCTTGTTTATATATCTCCGATGTGAAGACTGACACATGTTTAAGCTTCCAGCTGTTCCAAGATAGGGGAACTCCCTACAGTTACTTCGCAAAGCACTTTATAACGTATACGATACAGCAGTATATGGGGTACCATTCATCAGATCCGCCCGAGAATAGAAACCAAATAATTGCATATCGATAGTTTAGTTTAGTTTAGTTTAGTTTATTCATTTTATAGGCAGGGTAACGGTCGTTAAAATATGGATTCTTGCCTAAACACGATTTGGTTACACCAAAGACACCAAAGATAATATCTTGTTCAAGCAAGAATTTTAATACAATTAAATTTAAAGATTTACAATCATCCAAAATGACATCCTCGAAATTCCGCATCCGTATTAAGGCGTGAATAATGACGTCACAAATTTTAGGCAATTTTGTCATAACTCCATTATAAAATTTATATGGGTTAATTTATGAACGTCTCATCTGAAAACGATATGTATTTATCAACTGGCTATTTTTCTGCATCATTTTAAAGTAGTCAAGAAGAAACTAATAAATCGAAACATCAGGTGGCTGATGACGCCAAATCATTAACCTAGAAATGTAAAACTCACCGGTCCTAAATGAATTATTTTTATTTACAACCAAATAAAACATTTTTTAGACAATAAGAAGTATTTTCCGAACTCAATGCTTATCCCAGACAACGGTTTAATTCGACAATGGAATTAGTGGGTTAATGGATTAAAATAAACGTTGTAAGTAGTGACTTGAGTCAATGACTTTACGCTATTAATATTCAAGTCGCATTCGCAAGATGTCTTCAAAATGACTTGATTTAAGTATGTGGGGTTACAAAACAGCAATAAACTGGCAATAACGCTCTCATGTGTATGCGCTATATAACCTGACGAGTATCAGTGTAATAACTTTTCCGTGTTTTCTCATTTGCGGGTAAAAACATGAAAAACCTATATATATACAGTGGAACCCCGCTTGGAGACCACCTCGATAACACGACCACCTCACTATCAAGACCACTTTAGTGCGGTCCCGAATAATTTACTATGATAATGCATTGTATTCTGTTTCAATAACGCGACCACCCCGGTTTCCAGACCAGGACCGCCATATTTTGGTCCAAAACTTTAAATTTGACTTCGCTTAAGTGACCACATGTGCTAAATAAATTGCCCTTGTCACCAAAATAACAAGGTTAAATTTTATTTATGATCAAAACAATAAGAATAAATGAGCGCACACACAAAAAAATGTGGCAGACAGAACTGAATCCTACAAGATAAACTTTAGTATTAAATTCATTCTGCAGTATCTGATAAAAATAATGGCATTTGGTGAAAATTTAGTAAAAATGCAGACGTTTAAGCTGCAAATGACGACAACTTGCTCCAAATGAAAATTCACTAACACGACCACCCCGCTAACGCGACCGCTTGATCACAGTCCCATAGGTGGTCAGGTAAGCGGGGTTCTACTGTATATATATATATGGTGGTAGTAATGCCCCTTGCGTTTTCTTTCATGAATATCTGATGTAAAACCGAATATCACAGATTAGTCTGGTGGGTAAGTGCGTCGTCTTTTAGCAAATGGGTTGCAGCTTCGAAACTGGTCGCTAGATGGTCGGTGGTGTCCTTGGGCAAGGCACTTAACGGACATTTCTTGATCCCAGCCTGATCCTATATCATACAAAACTCACTGCAATAGCTCCGGTAATCCGACGGTCGCGTGAGGTGATCTGACGATTGCCGTGTGTTTGTTTTACCGAGCCAAGTTTTAAACCAGTGATGGGCTCGTCACCAGGACCGTTTTTTTGTACAAGAGTCGGTATATGTATCGGTCGCGTTAACCATCCGGCCACACGACCGTACGGTTACCGTGTGTTAACCCTCTTGGTTTTCCATTTACGTAGATAAACATAAATATCCTATCATCTATATATCCTATACTAGTATTCCTTGAATAAGTAAAGAACTGCTGGCAGTTGTGTGGCCGAATGGTTAACGCGGCTGATTTACCGCTCTCTATATAAAAAAAACGATCTTAGTAACAAACCATAATTAGTTCGAAACTTAGCCCAGTAAAAATATACAGAACTGTATCCTCCTAACCTATTATATCAAAACACTGAAACTGTCGAAACAACTTATGTTGGTAATTTTTTTTAAATTGACGAAAAGATCTTGCAGATTTAAGTTCAGATGAGTACGTAAAGTGGTTATGTAAAACTTTCTTCTTGTTGTGTTTATACATAAAGAGATTTTTCCCTATGCTTTGCTTGGAGCTTAAGCTTAGGCTTTTAGTTAAAATTGCTTCTTGAGGAACAGTAGACTTAAATAGTAATTCTCTAACGGGCAACACTAAAATTATAGAACTAATTCTAACTATGTCCTTAACGCTAATCTTAACCCAAGAACTAATCAACTAACCCTAACTCCAACCATAACTTTAAAATAAATTTTAATTCCCTAATTATTATTTTAGTGTGCAGTTTTCCACCTTCCCTGTTTCCCTCCTTTTAGTTTCCCCTTCTTTAACTCGTGATTGGACACAGTCTATTACAGTGGATGCCGCTTAATGTGATCACATTTGTTAACACCAAAAATGATAATAATAACCGATTAATAACATTAACCGAAAAAATGAAAATTGCCATTTTATCGTTCAATAGGTGTACAACTGTAAACGAAATATTTGATAAACAGTAAAACTTACAACGGACACAGTACCGGTACAATACAGTATATTATTTATTTAAAAAATAGCCCAGTTTTGTCTGCTTCATGTCTTTTTGCAGCAAATTATTTATAAAGTTTTAATGTTTTTTTTCTAATTTCCCCAATTTTTTAGTGCCTTTCGGTTTTGCCAAAGTACCTTTGCACTCCTATGTTTAGTATTTTGATTTTAAGCTATCGCCATATTTATTTTGGCATTTGTATATTGGACTTGTTTGGTGTTCTTTTTTTTAAATCTTGGTGATTAGCCAGGGTAATTTCACACACACTCCCGAGCTGGCAGTATAAACATCGTATAATTTCCAACAAACCTGTAATCCTACCTCTGGACCTCGGGTAATTTACTGTCGGTACGTTTTTTGTTGCGTAGATAGATATGTTAGCTGATGGATACGATAGATTTAGGATAGAATAATATGTTTGTTTAAGATTTTAACAAAATAGTAATAAAAAGGAGATTGGGTGCACACTTAAAGTGTGCACTCTTGGACGTTTGCACACTTAAATATTTGGCGCGTGCACACTCAAGATCTCGGCGAAAATTGTCGTACTTTCCATACGGGGTGATTAGAGTTGTTCTGTGTATAGACATACAACTAGACTCGCAAAATTATTGCATGGTGTGTTGCATCCATCATTTTATGTTTAGCTGAACAACCTTTTGGGATGTGTGTAAATAATCGTTAGCTGTTTCAACTGTTTAATTACCTGAAAGCTTAATAATCTGTTTACCATACACTTTAGATGCTTTGTCAAAATGCTGAGGTGCTAAGTATAAATGAAAGTGTGCAAGAGTTATTAAATTTAAAGTGCAAGGTGCTAAAATCTCAGGAAATCAAACCAATGTCTCCCACAAAAGAAATACAAGAACCAGATGATCCTTTTCAGACACAGTCAAAAAATGTTCGGTAATTTGACAGTTTGCAATATTTGTTTTCTAGGCATGTGTCCTACTAAAAAAAAGGTTTCTGTGCAATCGTTGTAGGTTGCATTTCGGTCTTCCAAACTCACTGTTTCATATTTAAAGTTTGTGTAATTTTGCTTGTAAAGTTTGATAAATTGTCATATATATAAATATTTCAGGATTAATTGTGTGAAAAAGGAGAAATCTCGAGACGCAGCGCGATCTCGTCGCGGAAAAGAGAATTTTGAGTTCTATGAACTTGCGAAGCTCTTACCTGTTCCTTCTGAAACCTCAAGCCAACTTGACAAAGCCTCAATTGTGCGGCTCACCATGAGTTACCTGCAACTGAGAAAGTTTGTGAGTGCCCGCAATTCCACAGAGAAGGAAAACAAAGCTGGTAAGTGTTGTTTAATGCAAGATCACGATAAAGGCGTTTTAAAATGGGATTTACCAGCATATTTTAAAGAAATACCACAATAACGATAAAACTGCACTGTGTATCCATAGATCACGAACAAATCAAGCATTAAAATATACCCGGGACCGCAATATAAGTAAAAGTAGCGCCGTGTATTAAATCCATTTTCCTATGGTTTAAATATACTGATTAGAAATGTAATTAGTTAATCGTTTTTTGGAAATTGATTTGTTGTCAGTTGTAATGCATAAGATCCGTTTAATTCTGTCAAATTTTAAATTTCTTTTAGCATTGCTTTGTGTACTAGTGTAACAAAAACATACTAAGATTGTAATGTAACCATAGTCCGTGTATTTACATCATTATAACTAATTACTGTTTATGGTATACTGAATGTCAGTGGTTAAAAGATTATGGTAAACTTAGTTCTAGGCCTGCACCTTTATTTAAGTGATAAGTTACTACAATACTTATGCCGCCATATTTGATCAAGTTTTCCCTTTTCTACCAGCACCAATGAAGTTAAGTCCTGAATACTTCTGTCGACCCACCAATCAATCTGCACTTATTCAGAAATTCTTTGGAAATTTTGTGTTGCAAGTAAGCCTGTAATATGACTTGCTCTTCATTATTTCAACTGTTGACGATGTGTATTTGTTTCAGAGCCTTGATGGCTTTTTATTTGTATTGAACAAAGACGGAAGGTTCCTGTTTATTTCTGACACAGTCTCTATCTATCTTGGCCTCTCTCAGGTACATTTATTTATACATGCCAGAGATTTCATGTGATATAAATTACTACGTTGAGAACACTATTTCGCTGATTTTTGCATTATACTGTGTGACAATGTTACACTTACACCACTTATGTGTTACACTGCACTACCGGTACTGTATTATACTGCAAAGCAGCGGTGGGCGCACTGTTTAAATCAGGGGCAAAAATTATTTTATTCTTAGATGGGCCAAGTGATTGAGCAGCCACTTACATATAGTTTGTCATTGTTATTAACAAAAATACTCAACTAAGAAATACGTTACAATACTTAAGCACTGTTATGTCAAGCGACGCACAAATGTAGTTATGACATCATAATTTAGGTTATAGCTGTGACATTATAATATAGCTGTGGCACCACTATTTAGTCTTGCAACATGTCAATAACATCCCGCAGGCCAGAATAAAAAGAACCGACGGGCCGGATTTGGCCCATGGGCCGTATTTTGCCCATTTTAGCTGTAAATAGTGTAAATATGTTTGATTTCGTAACGCTATGCTAAATTAGTCATCATGTTGACATCATGTACACTCGAGCAGTAAGATTTGGATATTTTTTACAATCAAACTAAACAAGAGAGTTTTCATTCATTAGTATGGGCTGGTCCACGTTAGCTTCGGGACCAGGAATTTAGGCCATAGATCCCCAAAACAAGCAAGTAGGTGACAAATCTGTTGTTCCCAACAGGTTGATATGATAGGAACCAGTATTTTCAACTACACACACCCGGCTGATCACCCTGAACTGATGGAGCATCTTAAAAACAAGTCAAGGGGGAATTGCAACCCAACAACGAGGAGATTTTATTCCTCCGATAAAAACGAAGGTCGGTAGGATGGGATATTCATGTTTATCCCCGTGAATGGGAAACCCAAGGGGGTTAATACACGGGCAATCGTCAGATCACCTTGTGCCCACTGTCGGGTTACCGTAGCTATTGTGGTGTGTTGTGTTTGATTCACATGTTGCTTCAATTTAGTAGAACTCATTAATCCGCTGGGTTCTGGCAATGTCTGTTAAGTGCCTTGCCCAAGGATACAACCCACTAGCTAGCGATCAGTATCGAACCCGCAACTGTTTGGTTAAAAGGCGCGTCGCACTAACTGCTAGACTAACCTGTCGGACGATTAAGTCACAAAGTACTATAAAAGACATTTCCACATCTTTTTTGCAAGCTTCATTTTAAATGTTTCATATTTTTTTTTAGTGAGTTTAATCAGCTTAAGGGCTATAGACCTTGTATTGTTGTTTGTAAAAGCTGCATCTAGTTTAATTATGCTTAACTTGATAAAACTATTTTTAGAGTTGGAGGCAGATACGTCATCGTGTTCATTTTTTATTCGAATGAAGTCAACTCTCACCAGAAGAGGAAGCAATTTAAAATCAATAGGTTACAAGGTGAGGGAGGTGGTGAATATGGGGATACCTATTACTTATGGGATGTGACAGCTTAAGTTGTTTTAACAAATACGACCATAAAAATACTGCGATTGGTTCATTGAAAGGCTGAAAAATTGCATTTAAATGGCTGAAAAAATATTTCCGTTGAATTTTTTACATACTTTAAAAAATGACTCTTTTTGTAAATGATTACATTACATTCATATCGGTGGGTCCACGGTAGCCACCGGGACCAGGAATTAGGCCTTTCGTTAATGACACCGATAATGCTACATTTTCGCACATTTTTCCTGCGCTATAACTGCTTACAAACCACAAAACAACCTCACCAGGTGGTGCACATTACTGGTTGTATGAGCAGCAAGATCAATTGTCGTTTCAAAGTTGAGCAAACTTCAAGTGATGATGAAGATGAACCAACCAATCACGAAGCGATGCTCGGATTAACGGGCCTCGCACAGGTGCTCCCCCCTCCCACGTTGATCGATATAAAACTCGACCAACCGATGTTTGTTGTCCGACTCGATGCATCTCTGCGTGTTAACTACTGTGAAGAAAGGTAACTTGAATTGCTCTTTACTTCTGCAGCTTTTATATGCATGACTGTCCGACCGGTTAATCTGGCGGTTTAGTCCGAAGTTTTTCAATCGAAAGGTTGCAGGTGCGAAACTGGTTGCTAGCTAGTCAGTTGTGTCCTTGGTCAAGACACTTAATGGATATTGCCTGAATCCAGCAGATTAATGGGCTCTACAAAATTGAAGGAACATGTGAATTCAATACACAACCACACTGCTTAGTAGCTCGTTAACCCGACCATGGGGGCACGAGGGGTGATTCTGACAATTTGCCCGGCGTGTGTTAACCCCCTTGGTTTTCCCATTCCACAAGGGATAAACATGAATATCCCAATCAAATCCAATGATCAATGCCATTGCCAATTCATAAATCTTAACATGGGTAATTTGTAAACCAATTTTTGTTAATTGTTTAACATATAATTTAGTTACACAAGATACATGGATTTAAACAGCTTCATTGCAATGCTTATAATTATAACAACAAGCTTGTTTTTACCTTAAATAATCAGCAAATCATCATCAATAAAAAATACAGCCATGAAACTTGAAGGAAAATCATTAAGTTTTAAACATGGCAATGGTGCTAGTTGGCACTTACTACTTACAATAAATTAAACCTATCATCTTTTTTTTTCAGAATAGAGCAACTAACAGATTACACAATAGATGAAGTAAAAAGTCGCACTGTATACCAGTTCATTCATACCAGCGACTTGTTAAAGATTAAAAAGTGCCACGCTGAAAGTAAGACTGGAGAAGCCTATTTTCATAATTTTGTTCAGGAAAAAACATAAACAATTTTCTTTTTAGTTCTGGCAAAAGGCCAGGTAGTCACCCCCTACTACCGATGGCTGCTTAAGTATGGTCGGTGTTTATGGGTGCAATCGTGTGTGACTGTAGTTGGCGACAAGCATCTCTCTTCAGACGAGGACATGTTTATCTGGATCACTTATGTTCTTGGGTATGACTTTTATAGTGGCTGTTGTCTTCAAGGAAAGGTAACAGTATAAGGTCACAACCTTTTCGGTTTTTAAGGATAGGATATTCATGTTTATCCCAGTGAATGGGAAAACCAATGGGGTTAACACACAGGCAATCGTCAGATTTTCTCCTGCCCACCATTAAAATAGCGTTATTGGTGAAAATTCGTAATTTGTTTCACTCAAAGGCTACTTTCACCCAAAATAGATTTGTATTGATGTGGTTCGGTAATGCTTATCTTGCGCTTGAGTTTATTGATTTCCAGCAGACGTGAAGATGTTTTCCAACCCACGTGTTGCGAACCACAGACAGAAAGCGAAACAACCGGTGAGTATATAAGCGTCTTAAAAGCAATGCACTGCTTTTTACTGGACAACAATTTTTTTAGGTGAAAAAAAGAAAAAAATGGTGGAATCGGAGGAAACAGCCATCGACCAAAAATTAAGAAAGGTTTTTAATTCAGAATTCTTCAAAACACAAAAAAAAAGAATTTTCTACCTGTAGTCCATACTTTGCAAACACATCACAGGAAATTTTTTTTATCTATTTTAGGTCAAACACATTGCAAGTTTCAATTGATTCTAAAATTGATCTATTTTGCAAACACATCACAGAATTCTTCAAAATACAAAAAAAGAATATTCTACCCATAG
>CH001841.1:1715463-1736769 GCA_000149265.1 Ciona savignyi | reverse complement strand
AACGGCGATGTAATAAAAACACCAAATTCCACAAAAAGAAGTTCGAGTGTTACAGGTTTCTATGCTAGTATTGTAACCAAACAAACTGACGTTCTTTTAATTGTAGTTTTAAAATTATGTAAATGTAATAATACGTTTTCTAGTTAATTTTGTCTAACCAAAACCTATTCACACCTACAAACTTGAATGTAAGAAAATAAAAAAAATATATTTTCCCTCTCATGCCCTTTATAAAATTCTCTGTTAGATGAAAAGGAAAGCAAGAAGTTAAAATTCGTGGAACAACTGAAAAAAGTGGCGTCTTCAGATACCTGGAATTCTGATCCTCCGTCTCTTACCCCCTCTAGTTCAGTGAAGCAGGAAGAGTCTCTTGACGCAAATTCCACATTATGGTACAATCCCCCAAACCGAGAAGTGACCGACCACAGCGATTTACCCCCTGGGGTGAAGGTGTCTTGTCAAGGGGGCTCGCTAATGACAGTTCAACCAAGCCCCACGGTTGTCCGACACCATTACCCTTTCGGTATAGACCCCAGCTTATTAAACTCCAACCCAGTGCTGGCGAAAATGCTGACTGCTGGTTGTAGTGGGTACGAGTCGCTATTTTCGCACAGTGACGCCTTTATTTTTGCAACTCCCTCAATGGGTTTTCTTACGCCAGTTCTGGCCCCTGTGCCCCACTTAGTCCCGAGCACGAATATAGCATGTTGCCCGGCCTCCGTAGCGTCGATTATTGAAGAACTACGTAAAGACCCACTGCGGAAAATTAGCCCACCGAACAAAGTGGTCCTGCCTAATAACACACACGTTAAAAGCCATGCATTAGACGCTAGCCATGAAAAACACAACAAAAGCTCGCCAAAAGACAGTCAACCAGAAATGCTCAAATCCACCGCCACGACGTCAAAACAAATCTCACAACCCAACCTACAAAGCACTGTACTCTCACTACCAAACAACACCGTATTTCTAAGTCCCTTAGCAGGTTATCAACACCATACTGCCAACCAGTTATTTCTGGGTCCAATTAAGTTCCCACAGCACATGAATGCACTCAACTCTCTCTGAAAAGCGCCCGAGTTTCAAACGAAACATCAAAACAATTTTGCATCGGACTCTCAGGACCTGTTTTTACCTCAAGTCAACATAATACTACTTACTGCACATAGGCGTGCGTTTTTTTTTCTTCTGTTGCCCAGTAACCTGCTGTACAAGATGGCATGCTGACATTTTCTTTGTGCAATTTTACAGTTCTGTTTTCAAAGTTCCATCGTTTATATTCTTAATTTTTTCTGCACATTTTATCCATTCTCTGCCTTTTTTGTGTACCGGTGCACTACTATTACAACCATTTTATCCCGCAAGTTCCCTGGAAAATTTTGTTGATATTTTTCGTTGAGTAATGAACTTAATATATACCATAGATATCTTAAATTTGCTTATCAAGGTGCACTTCCATTTATTTTATCATTCTCGTGGTTCTATTTTTTTAAAAAGGAATACAATATTTTTTCAATTTAAAATAATTTTCTTTTCGAATATTTTTAAATATATAGATGCAGTTTGTAAATGTAGATTGGCCCGTTCTTAACCCTTATCTTATCACTGGTGTTTGCTGGCGATTTTGATCAACCATATTGTAACTAACATCCGATCACCTGATTTGGTGTCTCAGCTGGCAAAAAATAAACTAACTTTTCAATTTATACCAAGTTTTCTAATTTTGTAAATTTAGTAAGAGCCTCGATAATTATTTCCCCATTGCAAAAAATTCAATACTTAATTTTTTTTTAGAAAAGTCCAAAATGAAAGTAGGTGTGATAGGTTATGGCAGTCTTGGCCAATATCTTGTGGATTTTATCGAAAAATCTGAGGAAATGGAGTTAGAATTTATTTGGAACAGATCTAAGGATAAATTGGGACGATTTGGAAAGGAACTAATCTTGGAAAACCTGACGGATCTGTCGAAAAAGTCAGCAAATCTTATTGTTGAAGTCGCACATCCAAACATAACGAGGGAATTTGGAGAATTAATACTTTCAGTCGCTGACTTCTTTATCGGTTCACCTACGGCACTTTCTGATAAAAAAACCGAGACTGCTCTGCGAAAAGCAGCTGATAAGTATAAGCACGGTCTGTATGTGCCCAGTGGTGCTTTTTGGGGTGCACAAGATATACAGAAAATGGCCAAAAGTGGAAGTTTAAGCGCACTTAAAGTCACTATGACAAAGCACCCGTCAGCTTTCAGACTTTGCTCTAAAGAATTAATTGCTTTAAACAAAAAAGCAATAGTGGCACTGGAACCTGTAGTTTTATATGAAGGACCAGTAAGAGATCTTTGCCCTATCGCACCAAATAATGTAAACACAATGGCAGCTGCTGCAATAGCCGCATCTAATCTCGGGTTTGATCAAGTAATTGGCTGCCTTAAAGCGGACCAAACAAGTCTCGATTGGCACATTGTTGAGGTTGAAGTAACTGGTGCTGCAACAGCCAGCGGCAACAAATTCAGCGTTAATACAACAAGAAGAAACCCAGCTGATCCAGGAGTGGTCACTGGAAGCGCAACTTTTGCATCATTTCGTGAAAGTTTGCTGCTGGCTAGGAATCGTGGACCGGGTGTGCATATGTGTTGATCCACATACATGCTAATCGGTGATTGGGGTAATTTAATTTAGCAAAGGTGGTGGGTGTGGTATGGTGTCCGTCCTATCCAATCTAGCAGAGCGATTCATGTCTATCAAAATCTAGCAGAACTAATAGCATTTTTGCATTAGTGCTTATCCACATACATGGTAATCGGTAATTCGGGTAATTTAATTCAGCAAAGGTGGTGGGTATGGTGTCCGTCCTATTCAATTTAGCAGAACGATTCATGTCTATCCAATCTAGCAGAACGAATAGCATTTAGGGTTCAGTAATACAGCGGTGTATTAGGTGAATGCATTTTTCAATAATCTGTATGTCAAGAATAACTCTGTATATGGTGCGCAATCAATGCAATTAAAATGGTGGCTAATTGAATGTAAGCAGAAGCTGAATTTATTTTGACTCGCATGCATGGTTTATCCAATATACACATATTTAGAGTACAACACCCATACAATAAATGCACAGCAGGATATTCCAGTTAAAAGGTACATTAGTATGTGTTTTTTGGAGCACCGAAACACCTTTTGATGAATTTTTGCAACATGAACTGTAGCGGAATCGATACGTAATGAATTAATACCCTTGAAAGGTCTCAAAAAGTAGGAGAGAAAGAGAGAGAAACAAAATAAATATTTACACCAAGATTGAAAAAAAATTGGCAAAAAGAAACAGACAACAGAGAGAATGCACTGTGCAGTATGGACAAGGTTAATGCTTCCCTCCTTGGTTGCCAGAACCTGGGAAGTTCAAACTGTGCTGACCGGTCAGCTGGGACACTGGGGGGAACTGGGATTGCTGTAAAACATCACGACTGAACCACTGACTCAGTGGGTTGGTGAATTGGCTCCGATCTCCGTGTTCAGATGTCGGCCGAGATCCTAGGAATAGTTTGCTACAGGAATATTGTTGAGCCATGTTTTAGTGCAATCTGCACTTTAGTCAGACCGGTTGGTATTGCGGTTTAGTGCGTCGCCTTTCAATCAAAAGGTTGCAGATTCGAAACTAGTGGATAGCAAGTCGGTTGTGTCCTTGAGCAAGGCATCTTACGGACATTGCATGAACCCAGCATATTGATGGGTTATACAAAATTAAAGGAACGTGTCTATCATATACAACACACTGCAAGAGCTCCGGTAACCTGACAGTGGGCGTGTGGTGATCTGACAATTGCCCGTGTGTTAACCCCCTTGGTTTTCCCATTCACTAGAATAAACATAAATATTCTATCCTATACATATGTCTTGGATAACTAATCAATATTAAAATAGTTGACTTTTGAATAAAAATCTGTATATTGATTTCCATTTAATGCCAGTGTATAATAGGTAATTATGCGAAATAAATGGTGTTATTATTAAAAAAAGGTCAAATTCCCATACTCACCCATTCTAAGGTTCTGGATATTCTGCTGCAGCTTGGACAAGTCGTTCGGTTGAACTTGTGCCGCAAACTGCTGCTGTTGCAGAGCCGCTAGCACAGACGCCTGGTGCTGCTGCTGCTGAGCGAGCTGCGAGGCGTAGAGCTGCTGCATCTGCAGGAGCATAGCTGGGTGCGCGGGGATAGCAGTGGGGCTGGAATGCATCAAATGGGGCGGCATTGCCTGCGGCACAAGATGAGGTCCCATAAGATGGGGCACCATGTGGGACATGATTGGGTACTGAGGGATCACCCCCTGGGGTAATACTCTGGATTGGGAGAGGTTATGTCCATGATTGTAGTTGTTAGAGGAAGCGGAACGACTCTCCTGAGCCACAGTTCGTTTGTCGTTTATATACGAGAGTATATTAGCACTTGAAGTTGTGTTGTTTGCTCTGGAGTCTCTCGCTGCTCCACTATTGTTCATTGCAAGGTAGGAACTTGTGATATTGTTAGCTGACATTCGGTTATTCCCGTTGCCCTTCTGAGCTTCGAGGAGTTTGATGGTTCCGCTTTTCCCCATCATTTTCCCTATTTCTTTCTGTGAATACTGATTCTGCACCATCGCGATAACCAACTCCTGCTGTTCGATGGTCAACTGCTTTAATTGCTCCTCAGTCACGCCGGCCTTGGCTAGCATCTGAGCAATAAGCAGAGCACTTTCGCGCTGATGCTGAGTGTTTTTATTCGGGTTATTAGGAATATTTGTTGGGAATTGCTTTTTAAGCTTCTCAGATTGAATGCCAGATGGTGTTGACTGTAAAAGCTTGAGTTTCATTAAACTTTCCTCTACGGATAACTTTTTATCCCCAAAAGCACTGCCGGGTGGCATTTCTTGTAACGGGCTTTTTAGATCCATGTTTTGGTTCACCGACATACGATCTCCGAGGCCTGACTGCAGAGAAGATTCGTCTTTTTTCGTTTTTCCAGCTAATTTAGCTTTGAGCGAGGCAGTCGCAGCTGCACGCTCATCATGTACGTCTGGAAAGTTTAATTTTGTTAATTTTCAGTCTTCAGACACCTAATGTTTAAGAAAACAAACCATTGTGAGTTTTGTAGAAATTTTCTCCCAGTCCTTGGTTTCCATCCTAAAGATAAAACAGTTAAATGTGTAATAATTTATACAAATTATTTACGCTAATTTACAACAAAAATACAAGAAAATGTGTGCTAATTTACAACAAAAATATAAAAAATGTGTGCTTAATAACAACAAAAAATATAAGAAAATGTGTGCTATTTTACGACAAAAATATAAGAAAATAACATAGTACCTGGTTATCTTGTCCAGGAAACATGACAGGACTTCTGTTTTGAGATTGCTCCATTTGTCTGCATGATTATAGAGTAATATTCTACTGGTGACAGTATGTATTATTTTACATTGGATAGGATAGGATATTCATGTTTATCCCCGTGAATTGAAAACCACGTTTATCCCCGTAAATCGAAAAAACGTGTGTTAAATCCCCTTGTTAACACACGGGTAATCTTCAGATCACATGGCGCCCACCATCGGGTTATCGAAGCTTTTGCAGTATATTGTGTATAATTAAGTTCCTTCAATTTAGTAGAACCCATTAATCCGCTGGGTTCAGGCAATGTCCGTAAAGTGCCTTGCCCAATGACACAACCATCGAGCCAGCAACCAGTTTCGCACCTGCAACCTTTCGATTGAAAGGCGACACACTAACCAGCCGGTTTGAAAGATACACATTGAAAGATAATCTCAGTTTTCTGTTTTATTTACCTTAGTTTTTGATGGTATGCGTCTTTTTGCTTTTCTAGTTGTTTCTTCAGCAGACTTGTTTGGGATAAATCTTTGCCAAACAAATCTGGTTCTTCAATGGAAGAAACGTTGTAACCTTCATGGTAAAATAGTTTCAGTGATTTTTTCAGAAGGTATGGCCATTTATGATAAACATACAATTGTCTTTGGCCCGCAGTTGAGTAGTTTTCATTATTGATTGTAGAGCTTGTATTTGCTGGTTCTGAGAAAATAGGATAGGATATTCATGTTAATCCCCGTGAATGAGAAAACCAAGGGGTTTAACACACAGGCAATCTTCAGATCACCTCGCGCCCACCGTCGGATTACCAGAGCTATTGCAGTGTGTTGTGTATAATAGACACGTTCCTTAAATTTTGTAGAACCCATTAATCCACTGGGTTTAGGCAATGTCCGTTAAGTGCCTTGCCCAAGGACACAACCGACTAGCTAGTTACTAGTTTCGAACCTGTAACCTTTCGGTTGAAACGCGTGGCACTAACCGGCAGACTAAGGTTTATACAATCCCTTGATAATTGACCGTTACAAAACATCACCACACATACCCGTTGCTGTATTTGTTCCTTTTCTTTATCTGATTGTCTAAGAGAAGCAATGAGTCGATTAAATGCATCTGTGCTGTGCAACTCTGAAGATCTTGAAGAGGAAGGCTGGCTGGAACTGGTTTGAACCGGTTGGGAAGCTGTTATAACTGGCCCACTCAAGGTTGGTGCACCAACGGTAGTAGAAGGGGTTTCTTCTGGGGTCTCAACGTTGGGAACAGCGTTCAAATTGTCTGGAAAGTTTAAAACAACCGACTTTTGAAATGTACTAAATATATACAATCGTGCTTTTCATTTCTACAATGAAAACCAGTAAGTTTATTTGACAAATAAGTGATATTAAATGATGACACTTAAATTCACAGTGTCTGGAAAGTTTAAAACTGACTTTTGAAACGAACTAAATATATTCAATCGCTTTTAATTTCAACATTGAAAACCAGTAAGTTTATTTGACAAATAAGTAATATAAGATGTCACTTAATCTACCTTTATTATCAGCTCCCTCCTTGCCACTTGCATCAGAATGTGGAGACTCTAGTGAGTCCACTGAAATAAACAACAAAATAAGATTATCATTCTTTTCTCTAATAGGCTTAACTTACCTTTAGATTTTTCTTCATCTGGTGTTTTACTGAACCACCTACTAAATCGACTTTGGTTGTTTAAGTCTGTGTTGTCAGTGATAGAAACCTCTGGAGCATTCTCCTGTGCTTTTAATGCCTGTATAAAGTATTTGATTTTTAAGATTTTACACCATTGGGTCTATGATAGTTATAATGTAACTTGGTAATTGTCATATAAGACTTTGCAATCAACCTTTTATTTTCTCATAGTAAAGTTTGTCTGGTGATTTAGAGCCAGGCCTTTGAATCGAAAGGTTGCAGATTCGAAACTGGTGGTCGGTTGTGTGTTTGGCCAAGGAACTTAACAAAAATTGCCTGAACCAAGCAGATAAATGGCTTCTACTAAATTGAAGGAACGTGTGTATTCTATACAACATACTGCAATAGCAGCTGCAACTCAACTGTGGGCGCAAGGTGATCTGACGATTGCCTGTCTGTTAACCCCTTTGGTTTTCCATTTATAGGGATAAACATATATATATCCTATCCTAGGACTTAGGAGCATAGTGCATTACCACTACTTGGATAAAATATAGGATCATTATGAGATCGTAATATCCAATGTTGCGGTACACATTAGGCTAACGGCCACACATAATTACATTTGTAACTCAGTAGGGAGCATTTTCATATTAATGGACTTGTGTCAATATCAGTTATTTTCTTTTTAAAAACAAATTAATGCATCTTACAGGCTTGACACAATACTATAAAATGTTGCAGCCATGAACGAAAACATTCTTGGGTTAAACAAACAGGCCTTAGTTTGCTGACTTCATATAAAATGTAAGCTTCATATAGTAAGTATATCTTTGTGTGTTAACATATTAACTTGCTAATCTAATAAATGTGGTCTAATATTGGTGCCAAACCATACCTCGTTAGTTTCTTCTGGCGCGGCTGGTGGTGAAGTCTTTTTATTTGAATTTGGAGCTGCAGGGTAAATAATTGATGAGACATGACATTGTGGCACAGCCGGAAATTTGGTCACTTACTTTTTTCAGTGCCATTCTTGATTTCTTTCGCAGCACTTTCTTTCTGCTTTACAGGTCCTGAGCGGCAGGATAAGGGTTTAATTCAGTGGTTTTCAAATGGTGCGCCACAGGGGTTAGCTAGGTGCGCCACACTTGCATTTCGTAAATTTACGACAGAGTGTGCATAGATCATAAACTACTAAATGATTAGGGTCTAGTCCGTTCTCTTTCATTAAAACCATAGTTCTACATTAACTTCCGAAAAACAAGAGCGCTCAAGAAACAGTAATTTCGTTATGTGAAATATTCGGTGATTAAATTATTTAAATTAACTTTTAATTTTCTATATTTTTCTCAAATTATTTATATATTTAGCATATTTTTTTGACTTCCCATGCAAAGTGCACCCGTTGGTTTCTTAATTGGTCTTAGGTACGCCACGAGGTTAAAAAATCGAGAACCACTGGTTTAATTAAACTTATTAAACTCTGCTAATTACACAGTCATACTTTCAGCGGGTGTGTCTTCCGATTCTGGCTCTTTTTTCTTTTTCTCTCGAACATCATCCATGGGGATTTCCCCTCCCATCCAACTAAAATCATCCGCTTCTTCAAATCCTTTCGAAACGAAATAAATATATAAGTGGTTAGTGTATTAGAGGAATCTAGCTTTATACGAGTAACATTTGTATTTTACTGACTATGTAAAGGTGACTGACTATATTGTGTTAAATGTATGTTTTTCTATTAAAATTCTCAAAAATGTTAAGCATTTCTCTTTAACTTTTTTAAGCTATGCTGTTGTGATTTGTGTGTAAGACACTATGTAAATATAACGAGCAACTGTGTTTAATACCTGCCAATTCGATAGTATCAAACTGGGATTTTGGTCCATAGCTTATCCATTCTGGTTCTTCTTCTATTTCATTATATTGTTGACGAGAATTATCGGAACGTCGTGAAAAATCCTGCAAAATTGTGTTTGTTAATGTGTGGGACACAATACAACCAATAACTGAACTAAATGTAAGATTTGGAAAGATAGAACCATGATTAAAAAAACAAGCCAACAATATACATATGAGGTGCCTGATATATCCAACAAGGCACACCCATTGATCAGTGCCGCATGGTAAGACTATATAAATCTAAATCATTCAGGGGATTTTCAACTTTATTAAACCATAAACAGGGATAAAACTTTAAATACAGATTTTCACCAAATAAACCATTTTGCCAAGTATGACTTTTCGAACACAAAACGTTTTTATATTTCCTTACCCTGATCGGAGCAGAAAATTTTTTATAATCCGATTGTCTTGGTTTTCTATAATGATCGCTTTTCTCAAACGACCAACTTTCTGAGTTGTTTCCTCTGCTGCGGGTTTCAGAATCACGAGAATTTCTGGAAAAATTCAAAATCAACTTACAAAACTGTAAGAGGTGTTGATTTTATCACTTGCTGGGAGTAAAGATGGTAGATATCGAGATACTGCATGAATCGGTAACCGATTTTCTTTAAGCTACCATCAAATCGGCACCGATTTTGGCAAAGAAAAATAAAGGTCGGGCAACTGTTAATAAAATAACGTTCAACAATCACTGAGGCTTTTTGTGACTGTATTGTATTGCATAGTATTGATGCATACTACAGTTGTCAGAGAGGCATTTCAGGTCAGAAAAGCATGTTATAGAAACCAGCAAACAGATAGGAGTTTAAAGAGTTGTTAAAAAACGGTTAAGCGGTTAAAATTTGACGTGATGGTTAACAATAAAAACAGTTAACCGTTAATTTTTCGGAACCCTATTTACTTTACCTCTCAGTTGGATCCAACGAGTGAAATCTTTTCAGCTGCCCTGGATGTTGGCTCTCCCGTTCCTGACTTTGCTGACGCAGTACTTTTCGATCTAGCAGGGATGAAATATTATTTTTCACAAAACCAAATCTGTGATAACATTTTTACTTTACTTACCAGGGATTTTTGTTGAGTTCTACAGGGTTAAAATATTATTTTTCACATAACTAAATCTGTGATAACATTTTTACTTTACTTACCAGGGATTTTTGTTGAGTTCGACAGGAATAAAATATTATTTTTCACAAAACTAAATCTGTGATAACATTTTTACTTTACTTACCAGGGATTTTTGTTGAGTTCGACAGGAATAAAATATTACTTTTACAAAACCAAATCTGTGATAACATTTTTACTTTATTTATCAGGAATTTTTGTTAAGTTCGACAGGAATAAAATTCTATTTTTCACAAAACTAAATCTGTGATAACATTTTCACTTTATTTACCAGGGATTTTTGTTGAGTTCGACATGGATAAAATATTTTTTTTCACAAAACTAAATCTGTGATAACATTTTTACTTTATTTACCAGGGATTTTTGTTGAGTTCGAGCGACTAAAGCTCGACCCTTGCTTCCATGAGACACATCCACCTTGGAAACTTCTTCTCTGTGGGCCCAGCACCACATTACTATCTTCCCTGCCCACACTTCCATCAAATCGCTTCATTTCTGACAATATAACATGCAGCACACATAAGGTTTATTCATAGAACAAATTAAGGTAAACTATGTTTTATTCTAGATAAATATGGGATAGGATAGGATACTCATACTCATGTTTTTCCTTGTGAATGGGAAAACCAGGGGGGTTAACACACAGGCAATTGTCAGATCACCTCGCGCCCACCGCCGGGTTACCGGAGCTTTTGCAGTGTGTTGTATATGATAGACACGTTCCTTCAATTTGGTAAAACCCATTAATCCGCTGGGTTCAGGCAATGTCCGTAAAGTGCCTTGTCCAAGGACTTTAGCACCTGCAACCTTACGATTAAAAGGCGACGCACTTAAACGCTAGACCAACCGGTCGGACATATGTTTTATATACCATACACATAGGTAAACCTAGAACCGAAAATTATACATTGCTAGTTCAGAATTTTTTTTATGTTAAGTTTATGTTCTTTTAAAACCATTTGAGCACAAATGCCTTTATTCTAATTAAACTGCTTCTATTTAAAGAATGAACAGTAAAAATAAGAAAGAACAATATACACATTCTAATCACAGTGGCCTATGTAAACAGTCTCAACACACCTTGCGGTCTTGACTCCATTCTTTCCGTGGAAGAAGGTGAAAAAGATTGAATCCATAACTCCGGATCCCATCTTCCATTGTCACTGTATGGAGATTAATATCATAAAAAAAAATTATCCCTGTACTATTCAACTAGTAAATTGCTAATACATAAAACATACTCTGATTACCCGTGTTTAATACCTTTAAATGTTCTACTCATAGGAACAAACACATTGTCCAAACTATAAGGAGTACCAATATTCTTTTCTACCAAAGGGTATTTTTTTAATGGTTAAATTAATATTTTTAAAGTTATCCTGTTAAAAATACAGAAAAAAAGCTGCATATTGCCTATTTGCACAACAAATTACAATTGACAATGTTTGTAAACGAACCAGCATATAGAATTAACATTAGGAGATAGTAGGACAATGTAATTTTTGCAGCTTAAGTAGTGATAACCAACTACTTTGGTGCGTTTTAAAAGTTTTATAAATTTACTTATCCCGCAATGCCAAAACAGAAAGATCATATGAAAACAAGATAAATAACAAAAGGTAATGAAATAGCGACCCTGAAATAAACATTTTGGCAAGAAAACTTCCAACATTGTCAAGGAGACAATGCCAAGAACAGAATCTATACTAGAACAGAATCTAAGTCGCCCACATCGAGACCAAACTAGTCTTGCAAATGATATAACCAAAATTAAACTTTTTATTATTTAAAAAGATTGATAGGCTTGCAGCAGGGCCAAAAATCCGAGGGAGTAACACGACTAATACTCCCGTGACTACTCGCGTGACGCACGCTGTGCAAGTAAGAATTTACTATCGCATATAAAAAACTAATTAACGTTTACCGCAACCGTTTTCTATTCAACTGGACTATAATATTTTTATTATACACATGGCGCGTCCGAATACTGGAGTCTATAAGACTAACAGCAGCATCAGCATCATAACGTAAGATTGTTATAATACCAGATATAAACAGTTTTTACACCACAGTTGCGAGTCATTTTTACTCCCATTACTAGAGTGACGATTTACTCGCGTTACCCGCGTGAGCTTCCACACGCAAGTAAATTCTTACTCGCCCGAAATTTGATGGATTTTTGGCTCTGTTACAGTATTTCATGGACCATAGAACGCACCAGATTAGACAACGCACTACAAATAAATCACTCTGAGTTGTATATTATAAATCAATAAAGCGAAAAGCACTACCTGATTCATACAATAGCACCGGCTTATAAGGCACACAATCGAAAAAAAACGATTAACCCATTAAAAATAAGATAACCAAATCTTGTTGAAACTATTGTGTGGTCACATTGGTAGGGATGCACAAACTAGAATATCTTGGTATTCTAGAATAGTTATTTCGAATCCAGAATATCGAATCCTATTCTATATTAAAAAGCAAACTCCAGTTAAAGTGGCAAGATCGTCAAAAATTCCTGCTTCAGCTGACCACTTCTTTGGCCAGTGTGATTACATACTTATAATCATAGGCGGCGACTTCAGTAAAATGTTACCGTTGCGCGAAATTGTATGACGTCACAATCGGCCCTATGCCTCGAACTAACTGGGATAGAACTATGATACTAACGATTTACAAAGCTAAAAGATTAAGCCAGGAGTTTAAGTGTTTAATCTAACTACTTCCCCCACTGAAATATTGCATGGTTATACGTTGCTCAGCGTCAACAATACGGAAAGAATATACCAAATATTTATGTGTCTGCGAGGGCTGTGCAAGAACCCAGATTCTTATAAAGGTTAACTGATCAAAGAAAAAAACCGTTAACCGTTAACCGATGTTAGCCTACTGTTCTCTCTAGCTAATACTTAGTAATGGGAAGAACATGGGGAAAACGGGAGTGCGTCGTCAGTGGTCCTGTATTGAATCTAGGTCAACGTAACCCTAGGTCAAACCGCCGATCAAAGCAATAAACACCGCTGGAAAAGCGGCGCTGCGGTTTGAAGATTTAATGTAATAATTATTTAAATGCGCAGGGTATTTTTTGCGTTATTATAAAACAGACATTGCGGCGCAACGGCGGAAGACGGCGCCCATGCTTATAATATCCGCTGTAATCAACGCTGTTGCAATATGTACAATGGAAATAAAAAGGAACTCCATGCAATTATAGTTTCTTAATGTGCAATGTATATTATTTCGAATCCAAATATTCGAAATAAACGTAATATTTGGATTCGAATCCTACGGGATTTGAATCCGGAAGATTCGATATTCTAGTTTGTGCATCCCTACACATTGGTAAGCTATATGATATAGCTTTTAAAAACAGCAAAAATAAATATACCTTTGCTTTTAAAATTTGTAAAACTTGTTTTTAAGTTTTTTTTAATTTTATGATTTTTGATCTAATTTTTAAGTGAAAATCTCACAAAAAATGTTTTTTCGTTATACAATGCCAAAATGTTTATTTAATTTATTGTCTCTATTGCAGTAAAAAACAGTTTCGAGTTTCAAAGAAAAGCAGTACAAAAAAGTCATTGAGCTTGGGCTTGTAGGAATCTAAGTTTCTTTTTTAACATTTATAATAATAAAAAAAATAAAAATAAAACATTGAAATGAGTGGTGCTGTAACACCAAATTAGTGACATATTATTATTTTGATGACGTCAACAAACCCAATTTATAATATATACTTGGGAAATGCTATTTTGAGGAACTTTATAAGAATAAAAATAATACTTTAAAAACGAATCGGTCAATGTGCAACTAGCTTATATTCATGGTATATCTAACTGACGTATTGCACTAATGAAAAGTTGATATGAGGTGCCTGATATAGTCAACATAGCACACGCATTACTTTTTATGGTATAAGTGCCGCAAACTTTTAAAAGCACGCTGACATGACACGAAATATAAATTAGTATTGCTGGCCTAGCTCAAAATTTGGGCAAAAAGGGTTTTCACTAATATCGGGCGCACAGAAAACAAATCAGGTACAGAAAACAAACAAATAAGGCATGATTTGGGTTGTGCACCTGCAAGACCTTGTAAAGATCAGGCATAGTTTTCACATTAACATATTGCTGTGTGGGATTTTAGCGAGATGCTTCTACAGTTTTATTTCAACCTATTTATCGACTGGTTTTAGAAAGGGTTCGCTAAGTGTCTTAATTACAACCGACTAGCTTGCAGCTGATTTGATTAACAGAAATAAAGTTAAAAATACAATTCGCCATTTGTTATTCTGTTTGAACAAAAAAAGTGTAGAAAATTGTTTCCTAAACTAGAATGCAATAATGATTCACTTACCTGAAATAGTTTGAAGACAAAAAGCCTGGACAATTATTACATGTTGCATTGTGTGATAAAATGATCAAGGTGTCCTGTAAGCACATTACTGTTAATAAGAATTTCAATGAGATTTTTAATTAACACAGTTAAAAATTACAACTATCTTACTTTGTTATACGAAACTCTTTCTACTTCATTTTCTAGCTTATCTTCCCCACTTTCAGTGGAAACGCACAACAGCTTTTTTAAATCATTGGTGCCTAAGTCCATATCATGTGTTTTGTCTGGAAATAGACTTTGTTATATGTTATGCTTAGTTCGTCCCATCGGAATGTGGTAAAAACGTACCGAAGTGGGGGGAAACTAAAAGGAGGGAAACTGCACACTAAAATAAAGATTAGCACTTAAGAGTTAGTTTTAAACATGGGGTTAGAGTTAGGATTAGTTCTGGGTTTGATATTAGTGTTTAGAGCAGGGTTAAAATTAATTTCCATAGTTTCAGTGAGCAGTTTCCCTCCTTACCACTTTCCCTCCTTTTAGTGTTGTCCATCGAAGTGGACCGGTACCTCTAAATACTACAGGAGCGCTTGGACCGCTTAAATCGCTTACTATACTTAGTAATTACAAAAGCCATGATATTAATGTTAGGGTTGGGGTTAAAGTTAGTTCTGGGGTTGAGATTAGTGTTTGGGACAGGGTTAGAATTACTTTCCATAGCAATCTAAGTGATGCAAGCGATCCAAGCGCTCCAAGCGGTCCTGTAGTATTTAGAGGCACCCGAAGTGGACCAGGTCTTTATTTTTAAGTTAGACTACGACCGTTACACCAAACAAAGGCACAGGTTAGTTAGTTGGTAGCAAAAAGTTGATTACGATAACACAGTGACTCTCTATCCCGTGTTGTTAAAAAATGCAAAGAGAACATGCAAAGTATTTCTCTTAATAATCAATATTGGTCCAGACTTGCCTGAGTTTTACATTCATTTGGCACGAGGATATCAAAAATAAACAGAAAAAAATAGTTTATTCGGTAAAAGCGTCGACTCGGCAAGTTGGATAGTGGTCGAATTTATTTTTATTTCGGGGAAATTTATATAAATGAATTTAAAGAAACACATGTGTCATGTCAATTTCCCATTTATTCATCGCATCTAATATTTGTTTCAATGTCTGCGCAAACCCATAAAACTGGACCAAACCAAAGTATTAAATAAACAACGCTGCCTCTGCTTTATATATTTTTAATAATTTACCGTTTGGTGTCGCCAATAACAAATAAATAGTTGTGGTAAACTTCACGAAGTTCGAAAGCTAACCAATTATAAAAACTGCTTGAATTGCCGTCATTTACGATTGAAGCAGCTAGGGGTCCAACTTATAACCGCCAATAGTTTTACATCAGCAATAAAAGGCGCTTGTGGGTTTCTGAAAACGTTACGGGAAGACCAAATTGTGTTGCAATCGCCTAGACTAGACCGCATGGCAATAGGCTTTTTTATATAAATTGTGTACTTGTAAGTTGCAATGTACGATTAAGCTTTGTTACCGCATTTTCCCTATCGATTACATTTTGGTAATTGTGTGCCACCTATTATGATTTATACGCTGGTCTCGTAAAGTCATTTAATGTTTTCCTTTATTTTTTGTTTATCACGAAAAAACTATTCTCGAGCATTTCAACCGCAATCGTTGTACCGTCATCATTTCCGTATCATCGTATCACACTTATATCTTCCACAATACTACCAATTATAACCAGAGGACATAACCTGTGTTTTTGATTTCACGATACGCGTCATTTTCAAGACGAACCCGTTGGTCCACCCGTCGAAGTCACATCGTTTTCAAACTGTGCAATCTCATTAACTCTCATAAGTGATAAACACGGCGTTGTAAGTGTGCGCAGCTTAAAGCTAAAGGTGGCGTATAACCAATTGAAACCTCTATGCGCGGCAGGATGTGACGAGTTAAAGCCGCCCTTAGTCATTGTTTTTAAACGAGTGTTTTGCTGAGTATCAGTGGTGGTGATTCCCCACTGTTTGTTTTGGTTGAAAGCAGCATATGCTGGGCTGCGCGCCGGTGTTCTCGTTCAGGTGTAAAGTTTTGTAGTAGTGAAGCAGTGCTTAGTGAAATAAAAGTGTCGATTGTGCATCTGCTAGCTGTTTTGTTGGGAAAAAGTTGCCGATGTAGGAAGGGGTATGGGCTCAAAAATTTGAAGAAAAATGGTTTTGAGTGTAGGTTTCAGTTCCAAAATTCAATTTTAAATTTTGAAAAAAATCAAAGACTTTCGATGTCAGGATTTTGAGCGATAGCCGTTTTTTGTGAAAGAAGATGAGTAAATCAAAAGAAACTGCTTACAGAAATCGCTGAACGAAAAAACTTCTTGAAGAAGAAGAGGATTTTAAGGAAAAAAGTGCTTGCAAAAAACTGCCGAACGAAAGAGAAAATTGCTTGCACAAAAAGCTGAACTAGATAAAATATTTAAATTTGCCGACAGTAAATCTCAGCGAAAACTAGAATTTAAGCTAAGTCTAGGGCTTGGAATAATCCATTCCTGAGGCCACACACAACGAGGTTGAAATCCGCCGATATGCTGGTTGTTCGACATCGCTGCTGTAGCAGACACAGACTGCAGCACAACCGCCACAGCATTTCACTCTGAACATATTACCCGTGGTGCGCACCAAGGACAGCTTTCTTCCCTTCACCGAACGTCTTTCGCCGCCTTTTTCGTCCGACATTACGTTGAACTAGGAAGGGATGACGAGACGACACAGCATCAGAACCGACCATCACGATATGCCGATCACCTTCCAATGTGGAAGAATCAACGAAATACCCAGCTATCACCGAATCGTTGTGTGGCCTAAAGAATAATAGGCCGCAATTACAATACTATAATTGTATTGTGCGGCAAAACATAATGGAGTTCTCTAAACAATAGGATAGGATAGGATAGGATAGGATATTCATGTTTATCCCCGTGAATGGGAAAACCCCAGGGGTTATCACACGGGCAATCGTCAGATCACCTCGCGCCCATCGTCGGGTTACCGGAGCTATTGCAGTGTGTTGTATATGATAGACACGTTCCTTCAATTTGGTAGAACCCATTAATCCGCTGGGTTCAGGCAATGTCCGTAAAGTGCCTTGCCCAAGGACACAACCGACTAGCTAGCGACCAGTTTCGCACCTGCAACCTTTCGATTGAAAGGCGACGCACTTAACCGCTAGACCATCGGGCCGGACAAAACAATGTAATGATGCATGGGTCGAATTTAACGAACAGTCTCGTAGATGTGCTAATTCGCTTTCGTTAGAATCAAAATACCCTAGTGTCCGACGTGTAAAGAATGTTCCACCAAATTAGTCGATCCAAGTGATACAAATATCTTAAGCTACCTTTAATGAAAAGACAACACCTTACAGGAGGAACCGTCTGTGCAGCAAATAGGATATTTATGTTTATCCCCGTGAATGGGAAAACCAAGGGGTTAACACGCGGGTAATCGTCAGATAACCTCGCGTGTATGATAGACACGTTCCTTCAATTCAGTAGAACCCTTTAATCCGCTGGGTTCAGGAAATGCCCGTTAAGTGCCTTGTCCAAGCACACAACCGACTAGCTAGCGACCAGTTCAGAATCTGCAACCTTTCGGTTAAAAGCACTTAACCGCCAGACTAACCGGTCGGACGAAGATGTTGATGCATTTATTTAGTCCGACCTCGTAACCCATCTGCGCGGCATCCTATTTAAAAAAAATGCTCTCAAGTGTATGGAGAGAGTAACGACGATTTTGATGCGGAAGTGGGCAAGAACAACTTTTACGTCGTCTCAGTATCGGTCACGAACATAGATAAAGCTAATAAGCTTGTAATTTAGCTGCGAGGGCTACTTGCTCGTGAAGGATTACGTCTAACGAAATGGTTGTTTAACAAAAGTACTAAAAACGATTCCTGACCAGGAAAGAGCAAAGAACGACTTCTAAATACCTTAATGCTTGCTTGAATGAGCGCATCTTTGTTGTGCAGTGTCTTATTTGCCTTTTATTGACATTAAAAAAAATACACATTGCTCTCTTTGGAAAAGCCAGAGAGTATAGCCACGATACCTACCATACCAAGTCCATTCCACGAATTTCGACCATTGAAACCAGGTAGTTTATCCACAATTATGTTGGCACTCTCTAACTTAGATTTTATGTGCGAATGCGGTAGTGGAAATAAGTACGCGCGTTCAGTGTGGTCTAAGAAAAATAATGCAGTCGTAGAGAAGTACTGAGTTTGATTTTCACCCGACGGCTTTTTGCGTTAACGTAAATTTGGAAACCGGAGTTACGCCCGTTGCTCAAAACCAGGGATTGAGTGATGTACAAACGCTGTTAACAAACACAACAAAGGTTAATACGGCCAATACATTTACCAAGGATGTTAAAAAGGTCCTCAAATTCTTTAATTACCTGAAAATATTCCCTTTCTTGTTGTTTTTTTATCGAACTTTTGACAGTATATAGCATCCCTGCTATATATATTTTAGTGTATAGCACTCCTGCTTTTTCTTTATAAAACTTGGTCGCGATTGACTGTGGTAGCCGCAGGTGCATTCGGCTGCTCGTTGCTTGGCCAAAAGTACACCTTAGAGTTAGACTGTCTTTCTCGTTGCAATGGTCGGTGACAGATACTGATTTCTGATAATGACTACATACATAGATCACAACGTTAACATATAGTTCGCAAGAATTTTTTTTATTAAAACGAATCTAAAAGATCCAAATCAAATCAGCGATTCACAACAAGTATGTTAAAAATAAAAAAATACTCTTTTGCACTACGGAGTGGCTCTAAAAAGAGCCGTTTTTGGGAGAAAGTTCGAATTCTCTTGTAGCTTAAGCACGCTCGCCACGAATGCGTCGAGCAAGTTGGATGTCCTTGGGCATGATGGTCACTCGTTTTGCGTGAATAGCGCACAGGTTCGTATCTTCAAAGAGACCAACCAAATATGCTTCACTTGCTTCTTGAAGCGCCATTACGGCGCTGCTTTGGAAACGCAGATCGGTCTTGAAATCTTGGGCTATTTCTCGAACAAGTCGTTGAAACGGAAGCTTGCGAATGAGAAGCTCTGTGGATTTCTGATAACGTCGAATTTCTCGGAGAGCGACGGTTCCTGGTCGGTAGCGATGTGGTTTCTTCACTCCACCGGTAGCTGGCGCGCTCTTCCTTGCAGCTTTGGTCGCTAGCTGCTTTCGAGGAGCTTTGCCTCCAGTTGATTTTCGCGCAGTTTGTTTGGTTCGTGCCATATTGGATTGCCGTAGTTCGTTTGCTTTGATTGTAAAGAAACAAAGAATGATGTGTGCACTAGCTCGACTCGATTTATATATCCTGTTTCTGCAACTTGATCGTCTACTACGATCTAGCTGTAATCAGGATAATTGCACCTTTCTGTGGTTTTGCACCTATTATTATCACCTTCCGGCAATGGAGGTGCAAATTCGCATACCAGCACTTAGAGCCGAAGTCCAGACTCACTTAAGACTTGCTTAGCAAACAAAGATATCAGTTTCTTGCTCCAGCAAAATTGCCTTTAACAATGAAGTGTAATTACAGACAAGAACTAAACAATTGATTGGCCTGTTTTGAATCTTTTTAAACGAAACAAAGTAACTTTTTATAGAGACTGTCTGCGTGCCCATTTACCTTTTGATGTCTTTATTTAAAGTTAACCACTTAAATTGCATATACAGCAGAAAACTAAAACTCACTTTAAAGAAGTGCTGGCCTAAATGTTTTTGGCAATAATTTACTTAATGATACAATTGCAAAATGTTAAAATTTAAAAATTGTTGCGTGATATTTGCACTTTTGCTTATATTTGTATGCAAAATGTGTTTTTCTCTCTGAAATGCGGCGACTTGATTGTTTTGTTTTAATATTTTTAAATCCGGATAAAAGTTAGTAAACGTCGCACTAAACACATCAACTTCCTAAAAAGTTAAACAAAATTTCACGATTTCCCTACCTATTTTTAGGTGTGTGTTTAAATAACACACAGCGACTGTTAATAACACATATTATGTTTATAATATTAATGTCACGTTGTCATCCTACTTATTATCGCCACATATAGGATAAAATAGAATATTTATGTTTATCCCCGTGAATGGGACAGCAAAGGGGGTTAACACACGGGCAATCGTCAGATCACCTCGCGCCCACCGTCGGGTTACCGTAGCTATTACAGTGTGTTGTGTATGATTCACACGTTTTTTCAATTTGATAGAACAATTAATACGCTGGGCTCAGGCAATGCTCGTTAAGTTCATGACACAGCTGACTAGCTAGCAACTAGTTAAGAACCTGCAGCCTTTCGGTTGAAAGGCTTCGCATTAAACCGCCAGACTAACCGGTCGGACATTTTTTATTCACAACACTTTCATACAATTGACGCTGGTCTCAACTAAATATAATATGACAGATAAAACGTCCTGGAAGCCAATTTATTTACTTGACTCCAATAAAAATAAATGCAAATTATGCATCAAAAGGTTAGGTATGGCTGCGATTAAATATAATTTTCTTATCAATTTAAATCAGAAGCAGTGACAGTTTATCAATGGAATAATTTTATAATAATCAGGTTTAATTTAATTAACATTTAAAACAAATAGTATAATAATTTTGTTATAAATATTAATTTTTCAATTTTTTGTATATTTTTTATGTAGGTTTGGCGGTCACGTCTAAATATACCGAAATTGAAACATTGATTGGATTTTAGACGTGTTTTAACGACTGTCGTTTTGTAATTTTTTTTGTTTTCCATTTTTTTATCAAAGGTCTAATGCGTGTTTCATCTTGGAAACAAAAAGCTAAACCAAATTTTGTTTTAATTAGAACAATTGTTGAAACCAAACACTTTGTCTGGTCACATATAT
>CH001841.1:1688165-1701707 GCA_000149265.1 Ciona savignyi | reverse complement strand
AAAATCTACCATTTAACTTTACTTAAATTTTGGGTGTTGGTTATAAAGAAAAATATACTGTTGGATTCAATCATCTCAAATTTTTTATTCAGTATTTTACGTAATTTATATTTAGCAAATTAAAATCATCTTTTTAAAATTTTTCAATTTACAGGCTTGGGGCTCAAGGTTCTTCTCGAGAGTAATCCTGCAAGTTTTAGGAACAAGCCAAGATAATGTGCGAACCCACGCAAGCGTCAACAGTAGAGCTAGAGTCATGTTCGGATATATTCTTCTTTCCAAGTAGGAAGCAATATGTTCGCAAATATTTTTCACAGGCAAATCGACTTTGTAATACAAAAAAAATATGTTTGTGTTAATTAGCCAAACATTCACTACTTAATACCAAACAAGCCTGTTCAAAGAAACCAAAGACAAAAACAGAAAAAAATAACTGATGTTTGCCGAAAGATAATTTTGGTATTGTGGGTGTTAAAACCACTATTTGATTATAAAACAGATTTTATTTTGGACCCAACTTTACATGCAGTATCCTAGATTGCAATTTATTGGGGGGTATAACCAATTTAATGTATAAATAAATTCAATCGTAGTTAATCTGTCTTTGTGTACAACAAACTGTTTTAGACAGTTCTCTAAAAAAAATTTTTGGATAAGTCAAACCTTTGCAATGATTTGAATTTTAATACAAAAGAATTGCCAATTTATTTAAATTATTATTTTAAAACAACTAAATTATCACTTTATTAAACAATGCTTGCTTTTATAATTTTATTGAAATACATTTCAGATCAAATGGAAACCTTGTAACAGACGGAGAGATTCAAAATGCTTTACAACAAACTGTTAATGTAATAGCTGGACCTGGACATAACTTGCGTAAGTTTAAATTTAAGTTGTGACTTTGCTATCATTTTAATATTTTAAACATATTTTGGACACAGGTAATTTTAACTAGTAAAAAAAATTATACTTGCACTGATTTAAATACTTTAGTCCGGCTAAGGCACTTAGACATCATCATAACCTAGTAACCGAATGGATTAGACTAAAACAGAAGTCATTTCTCAATCATATAAAAATACTCTACAACTGCAACCAGTCTGTTGACCTGATTGTTTGGCCAGCTAGCCTGCCGGATAAGTGTGTCACCTTTTAATCGAAAGGTTGCAGGTGCGAAACTAGACGGTTGTGTCCTTGGGCAAGGCACTTTACGCACATTGCCTAAACCCAGCGGATTAATGGGTTCTACCAAATTGAAGAAACATGTCTATCATACACAACACATTGTAATAGCTCTGGTAACCCAACGGTGGGCGCGAAGTTATCTGACGATTGTCTGTGTGTTAACCCCCTTGGTTTTTCCATTTATGGGGATAAAAATGAATATCCTTTCTTATCTATCTATCTATATGGAGGCAAGATGTAATTAAACAATTATCACTGTGATAGCACCGTGTGAGTTTGTACATCCATGCAGATAAAATATGAATTCTTATTCTACTCTGGAGGTAGGAAAAACTTTCAATATAAAACAATCAATCTCAGACCACCAAATAGAGAAATTTTCTGCAATTATTCATTTTGTTAGTTTTTCATGGTGGTGATCAACCTAAAAAGCAAGAACCCTCTCAGTTATATCATCT
Organism: Ciona savignyi; assembly: GCA_000149265.1. Lineage (NCBI taxonomy): Eukaryota > Metazoa > Chordata > Ascidiacea > Phlebobranchia > Cionidae > Ciona > Ciona savignyi. The sequence goes on along the minus strand of CH001841.1, from coordinate 1,700,061 downwards.
TGAATATTATTTTCTTTTCAGCCACCCCTTTCCCAATGCTACCAAAAGCAAACACCACATCACCTAGCACAACACCAACCCCATCAACCACAACTGGACCATCAATTAACCATCCCCAAGTTGAAAGGTCATTGAAAGCCATGGAGAATTTCAGCGAACAGATCACCTCCCAATTACCAAACTTCTATAAATATCGATATGATGGTGTGAATCAGATATCTGATGGGGGATTCGATATGTACGATGGTGGAAACATGGTAAGATTTATTAAAGTTAAAAATATAAAAAAAATTGCGATTTCCTAGTTCCTTTATCTATGTAAATTTTTAGATTGATTTTGGAAAAGGCAGCCAGCTTACAAGAGCAGCATACAACTCAACTTACAGGTAACTTGTCCTTTTAAAAATGTATCCAAGTTTCTAAAACAAAACTTATCTTCACTAGTTTTGGAGACTACACATTTTCAACTTTGGCAACTTATCCATTTTCTGCATTGATGTGGATTGATGGGAACACTAATGGAGAGAATTACACCATTGAGGTAATGTATTTCTGTCTTAGAGTAGATGATTTAAAACAATGTTAATTATAATGCCTTTAAATTTTCTTTTGGAGATAATTATAAATTTTAGATATTTTAGATTCATATTTTTTTTTTCTTTTCTCCATTAAAGGTTCGTTCAAACACTGGAGCCGATGGGAATGGACTGACAACAAGAAATTCTGGATGGTTTTATCCCAACGGATATGTTGTACACTATGAGACATTTCAAATATATGGCACCAGTGATCCTAGCATATGTGAAGTTTTCTTCCATCTAGAGCATTATGTAAGTTGAACCTTACACAGCTGTAGTTTAACCCTTTAACTGCCGCTGTCGACTCAAGTCGACAGCGCCGAAAATTACATAAGTAGAAAAGTATACGGCCGATTTTGATCAGTGAGATGGCGCTGGAGAGCTGAATAATTTCTGCGTTTGCCAATATAAGATGATATATAGGTTTGCATTTGATATTTTTTAGTTATTTGCGTTTTAAAAATGATAAAAATATGTGTGGTTTTGGTTGTTTTAATTAGTTTTAATTTTGGTTTTAGTCCCCGATTAGTTTTCAACTATTGTCGTCATGGTTCGCTTGGTTAGTTTGAAAACAATCCATTCGTTTTTGGCTTGTACATTTTGGATTAGGCTATTTTTTGAGCTTATGGAGGGTAAAAACAGAAGAATCTGTCCTTTTGTTAGCTGATAATGATTCTGAAAGCAGTTGTGCTTCATTTTTGTGTAGTTCTGGCCATGAAGAACCTTTTTGAAGATGTTTTGCATCAGTTTTGTTTTGCTGTGGCTATGTGTTTGTGTTTTATTAGGCAAGTGTAAAAAAAAAAAAAAATTTTTTTTTTCGAATTGCGTATTACGACGTCATCAGTCAAATTGTGACTTCATCACAAAAAGAGTAGTACAAAAATGTTCCAAAGATAATCATAAATAACTTTGCTACATACTGTTTTGTTTGTAAATGAGAAAAAAAGATAGTTTTTGTTGATCTAAATAGTAACACATGACGTCATTGCAGAATGTATGACGTCATCGAAATTTTATTAATGCAAATAAAAAGAAAATTTATTACTGAACAATTTTTCTGTTGATCATATCATGCTTACATCAATAGTTTTGTGTACAGAAGCCTCTAACCTAAGGTTACTTAGCCGAAAAATGAACTGAAAAACAGCCGGCAGTTAAAGGGTTAAACAAGATGTATTTTTTAATTATACCCTAATATTTTGTGCATATATCTGGTTAGCCTTTCTATTACTTTTCTATTAAAGGTTGTTTGTTTAAAATCTACCATTTAATCTTACTTGTAATTTTTGTGTTTGTTATAAAGAAAAATATACTGGTGAATAATTTTAGAATTTTTATTCAGTAATTTACATAATTTATATTTAGCTAATTATTTTTTTATTTTTTCAATTTACAGACTTGGGGCTCAAGATTCTTTTCGAGAGTTATCCTCCAGATTTTAGGAACAAGCCAAGATAATGTACGAACTCACGCAAGCGTCAACAGTAGAGCTAGAGTCATGTTCGGATATATTCTTCTTTCCAAGTATGAAGCAATATGTTCGCAAATATTTTTTACAGGGAAATCGACTTCGTAATACAAAAAAAAATATGTTTGTGTTAAGTAGCTAAACATTCAATACCTAATACTAAACAAGCCTGTTCAAAGAAACCAAAGACCAAAAAAAAAAAAAAAATAACTGATGTTTGCCGAAAGATAATTTTGGTATTGTGGGTGTTCAAAACACTATTTGATTATAAAACAGATTAAATTTTGGACCCAACTTTACATGCAGTATCTTAGATTGCAATTTATTGGGGGGTATAACCAATTTAATGTATAAATAAATTAAATCGTAGTTATTCTATCTTCGTGTGTAACAAACTGTTTTAGACAGTTCTCTTAAAAAACTTTTTTGGATAAGTCAAACCTTTGCAATGATTTGAATTTTAATACAAAAGAATTGCCAATTTAGTTAAATTATTATTTTAAAACAACTAAATAATTACTTTAATAAGCAGTGATTGCTTTTATAATTTTATTGAAATACATTTCAGATCAAATGGAAACCTTGTAACAGACGGAGAGATTCAGAATGCTTTACAACAAATTGTTAATGTAATAGCTGGACCTGGACATAACTTGCGTAAGTTTAAATTTAAGTTGTGAATTTGCTATCGTTTTATTATTTTAAAAATATTTTGGGCACAGGTAATTTAATTAATAAAAAACATTTTACATGTTAATTAAAACTCTTAGTTAGAATGTATGCTTTTACTTGCACTGATTCAGACATTAGTCCGGCTAAGGCACTTAGATATCATCATAACCTAGTAACCGTATAGATTAGACCAAAACAGAAGTCATGTCTCAATCATATAAAATACTCTACAACTGCAACCAGTCTGTTGACCTGATTGTCTGGCCAGTTAGCCTGCCGGTTAAGTGCGTCACCGTTTAATCGAAAGGTTGCAGGTGCGAAACTAGACAGTTGTATCCTTGGGCAAGGCACTTTACGCACATTGCCTGAACCCAGCGGATTAATGGGTTCTACCAAATTGAAGAAACATATCTATCAGACACAACACATTGTAATAGCTCCGGTAACCCAGCGGTGGGCGCGAGGTGATCTGACAATTGCCCCTGTGTTAACCCCTTGGTTTTCTGTTTTCCCATTCACGGGGATAAACATGAATATCCTTTCCTATCTATCTATCTATATAGACGCAAGATGTCATTAAACAAATATCACTGTGATAGCACCGTATGAGTTTGTACATCGATGCAGATAAAATATGAATTTTTAATTCTGCTCTGGAGGAAGGAAAATATTGTTATTATAAGAGAAGCAATTTCATACTACCACATCCACATTTTTTTTGCAATTATCTAATTTGTTAATGGTTCATGGTGGTGATCAACCTAAAAAGCAAGAACCCACTCAGTTATATCATCTCGAATATTATTTTCTTTTCAGCCACCCCATTCCCAATGCTACCAAAAGCAAACACCACATCACCCAGCACAACACCAACCCCATCAACCACAACTGGACCATCAATTAACCATCCCCAAGTTGAAAGGTCATTGAAAGCCATGGAGAATTTCAGTGAACAGATCACCTGCCAATTACCAAACTTCTATAAATATCAATATGATAGTGTGAATCAGATATCTGATGGGGGATTTGATATGTACGATGGTGGAAACATGGTAAGATTTATTAGAATTAAAAATAGAAAAAAATTGCGATTTCCTAGTTGCTTCATCTATGTAAATTTTTAGATTGATTTTGGAAAAGGCAGCCAGCTTACAAGAGCATCATACAACTCAACTTACAGGTAACTTGTCCTTTTAAAAATGTATCCAAGTTTCTAAAACAAAAATTATCTTCACTAGTTTTGGAGACTATACATTTTCAACTTTGGCAACTTATCCATTTTCTGCATTGATGTGGATTGATGGGAACACTAATGGAGATAATTACACCATTGAGGTAATGTATTTCTGTCTTAGAGTAGATGATTTAAAACAATGTTAATTATAATGCCTTTAAATTTTCTTTTGGAGATAATTATAAATTTTAGATATTTTAGATTCATATTTTTTTATTTAATTTTCTCCATTAAAGGTTCGTTCAAATACTGGGGCAGATGGGAATGGACTGACAACAAGAAATTCTGGATGGTTTTATCCCAACGGATATGTTGTACACTATGAGACATTTCAAATATATGGCACCAGTGACCCTAGCATATGTGAAGTTTATTTCCATCTAGAGCATTATGTAAGTTGAACCTCACACAGCTGTAGTTTAAACACGACGTATTTTTTAAATATACTCTAATATTTTGTGCATATATCTGGTTAGCCTTTTTGTTACTTTTCTATTAAAGGTTGTTTGTTTAAAATCTACCATTTAATCTTACTTGTAATTTTTGTGTTTGTTATAAAGAAAAATATACTGGTGAATAATTTTAGAATTTTTATTCAGTAATTTACATAATTTATATTTAGCTAATTATTTTTTTATTTTTTCAATTTACAGACTTGGGGCTCAAGATTCTTTTCGAGAGTTATCCTCCAGGTTTTGGGGACAAGCCAAGATAATGTACGAACTCATGCAAGCGTCAACAGTAGAGCTAGAGTCATGTTCGGATATATTCTTCTTTCCAAGTATGAAGCAATATGTTCGCAAATATTTTTTACAGGGAAATCGACTTCGTAATACAAAAAAAACATGTTTGTGTTAATTAGCTAAACATTCAATACCTAATACTAAACAAGCCTGTTCAAAGAAACCAAAGACCAAAAAACAGAAAAAAAATAACTGATGTTTGCCGAAAGATTATTTTGGTATTGTGGGTGTTCAAAACACTATTTGATTATAAAACAGATTAAATTTTGGACCCAACTTTACATGCAGTATCTTAGATTGCAATTTATTGGGGGGTATAACCAATTTAATGTATAAATAAATTAAATCGTAGTTATTCTATCTTCGTGTGCAACAAACTGTTTTAGACAGTTCTCTTAAAAAACTTTTTTGGATAAGTCAAACCTTTGCAATGATTTGAATTTTAATACAAAAGAATTGCCAATTTAGTTAAATTATTATTTGAAAACAACTAAATTCTCACTTTAATAAGCAATGCTTGCTTTTATAATTTTATTGAAATACATTTCAGATCAAATGGAAACCTTGTAACAGACGGAGAGATTCAGAATGCTTTACAACAAACTGTTAATGTAATAGGTGGACCTGGACATAACTTGCGTAAGTTTAAATTTAAGTTGTGACTTCGCTATCATTTTAATATTTTAAAAATATTTTGGACACAGGTAATTTTAACTAGTAAAAAACATTCAGCATGTTAATTTAAATTCTTAGTTAGAATGTATGATTATACTTGCACTGATTCAGACATTAGTTCGGCTAAGGCACTTAGATATCATCATAACCTAGTAACCTTATGGATTAGACTAAAACAGAAGTCATGTCTCAATCATATAAAATACTTTACAACTGCAACCAATCTGTTGACCTGATTGTCCGGCCATTTGGCCTGGCGGTTAAGTGCGTCGCCTTTCAATCGAAAGGTTGCAGGTGCAAAACTAGACGGTTGTGTCCTTGGGCAAGGCACTTTACGCACATTGCCTGAAGCCAGCGGATTAATGGGTTCTACCAAATTAAAGAAACATATCTATCATACACAACACATTGTAATAGCTCTGGTAACCCAACGGTGGGAGCGAGGTGATCTGACCATTGCCCGTGTATTAACCCCCTTGATTTTCCGTTTTCCCATTCACGGGGATAAACATGAATATTCTTTCCTATCTATCTATCTATCTATCTATCTATCTATCTATCTATATGGAGGCAAGTTGTAATTAAACAATTATCACTGTGTTAGCACCGTGTGAGTTTGTACATCCATGCAGATAAAATATGACTTTTTTATTCTGTTCTGGAGGAAGGAAAATATTCTTATTATACGAAAAGCAATTTTTACTACCACAGAAATTTTCTGCAAATATTCAATTTGTTTATGGTTCATTGTAGTGATCAACCCAAAAAGCAAGAACCCACTCAGTTATATCATCTCGAATGTTATTTCCTTTCCAGCCACCCCATTCCCAATGCTACCAAAAGCAAACACCACATCACCCAGCACAACACCAACCCCATCAACCACAACTGGACCATCAATTAACCATCCCCAAGTTGAAAGGTCATTGAAAGCCATGGAGAATTTCAGTGAACAGATCACCTGCCAATTACCAAACTTCTATAAATATCAATATGATAGTGTGAACCAGATATCTGATGGGGGATTTGATATGTACGATGGTGGAAACATGGTAAGATTTATTGAAGTTAAAATTAAAAATTTGCGATTTCCTAGGTTCTTTATCTATGCACATTTTTAGATTTACTTTGGAAAAGGCAACCAGCTTACAAGAGCATCATACAACACAAGTTACAGGTAACTTGTCCTTTTAAAATTGTATCCAAGTTTGTAAAACAAAAATTATCTGTACTAGTTATGTAGACTACACATTTTCAACTTTGGCAACTTATCCATTTTCTGCATTGATGTGGATTGATGGGAACACTAATGGAGATAATTACACCATTGAGGTATGGCATTTCTATCTTAAATCAGACAATGTATAAAATGTTTATTATAATGCCTTTAAATTTTCTTTTGGAGATAGTTATAAATTTTAGATATTTTAGCATTACAATATTTTTTTTTCTCCATGAAAGGTTTGTTCAAACACTGGAGCAGATGGGAATGGACTGACAACAAGAAATTCTGGATGGTTTCATCCCGGCAATTATCTTATATACTATGAGACTTTTCAAATCTATGGCACCAGTGACCCTACTATATGTGAAGTTTTCTTCCATATTGAGCATTACGTAAGTTGAACCTTTTTATAACTGTAACCAAAACAAGATGTTTTTTATTATTATTTTGATCGTCTGTGCAGATAGCTGGCGTGGGTTAGATTCATATGCTGATAGGTTGTGTTGTCTAGATCTTCCATTTTAACTTCACCCAAATCCTTATGTGCTTGCCACTCAAAGCAATATATTGATATATGGTATATTCTATAATTTTCGTGTAATATTTTACATAATTAATTTTTACCAAATAAATATGATTTTTAAATTTTTAAAATCGATTTTAAACTTGCAGGCTTGGGGGTCAAGCTTCTTCTCAAGAGTGATCCTTCAAGTTTTAGGAACAAGCCAAGATAATGTACGAACTCATGCAAGCGTCAACAGTAGAGCTAGAGTCATGTTCGGATATATTCTTCTTTCCAAGTATGAAGCAATATGTTCGCAAATATTTTTTACAGGGAAATCGACTTCGTAATACAAAAAAAATATGTTTGTGTTAATTAGCTAAACATTCAATACCTAATACTAAACAAGCCTGTTCAAAGAAACCAAAGACCAAAAAACAGAAAAAAAATAACTGATGTTTGCCGAAAGATTATTTTGGTATTGTGGGTGTTCAAAACACTATTTGATTATAAAACAGATTAAATTTTGGACCCAACTTTACATGCAGTATCTTAGATTGCAATTTATTGGGGGGTATAACCAATTTAATGTATAAATAAATTAAATCGTAGTTATTCTATCTTCGTGTGCAACAAACTGTTTTAGACAGTTCTCTTAAAAAACTTTTTTGGATAAGTCAAACCTTTGCAATGATTTGAATTTTAATACAAAAGAATTGCCAATTTAGTTAAATTATTATTTGAAAACAACTAAATTGTCACTTTAATAAGCAATGCTTGCTTTTATAATTTTATTGAAATACATTTCAGATCAAATGGAAACCTTGTAACAGACGGAGAGATTCAGAATGCTTTACAACAAACTGTTAATGTAATAGGTGGACCTGGGCATAACTTGCGTAAGTTTAAATTTAAGTTGTGACTTTGCTATCATTTTAATATTTTTAAAATATTTTTGACACAGGTAATTTTAACTAATAAAAAACAGTTAGCATGTTAATTTAAATTCTTAGTTAGAATGTATGCTTATACTTGCACTGATTTAGACATTAGTCCGGCTAAGGCACTAAGATATCCTCATAACCTAGTAACCGAATGGATTACACTAAAACAGAAGTCATTTCTCAATAATATAAAACACTTTACAAGTGTGATCAGTCTATTAACCCGATTGTCCGGCCAGTTAGCCTGGCGGTTAAGTGCGTCGCCTTTCAATCGAAAGGTTGCAGGTGCAAAACTAGACGGTTGTGTCCTTGGGCAAGGCACTTAACGGACATTGCCTGAACCCAGCGGATTAATGGGTTCTACCAAATTGAAGAAACATATCTATCAGACACAACACATTGTAATAGCTCTGGTAACCCAACGGTGGGCGTGAGGTGATCTGACAATTGCCCCTGTGTTAACCCCCTTGGTTTTCCCATTTACGGGGATAAAAATGAATATCCTTTCCTATCTATCTATCTATATGGAGGCAGGATGTAATTAAACAATTATCACTGTGATAGCACGTGTGAGTCCATTCAAATAAAATATGAATTTTTTATTCTGCTCTGGAGGAAGGAAAATATTCTTATTATAAGAGAAGCAATTTCTTACTACCACATGCACATTTTTTTGCAATTATTTATTTTGGTAATGGTTCATGGTGGTGATCAACCTAAAAAGCAAGAACCTACTCAGTTATATCATCTCGAATGTTATTTCCTTTCCAGCCACCCCATTCCCAATGCTACCAAAAGCAAACACCACATCACCCAGCACAACACCAACCCCATCAACCACAACTGGACCATCAACACCAACCCCATCAACCACAACTGGACCATCAATTAACCATCCCCAAGTTGAAAGGTCATTGAAAGCCATGGAGAATTTCAGTGAACAGATCACCTCCCAATTACCAAACTTCTATAACTATCAATATGATAGTGTGAATCAGATATCTGATGGGGGATTCGATATGTACGATGGTGGAAACATGGTAAGATTTATTAAAGTTAAAATTAGAAAAAAATTGCGATTTCCTAGTTGCTTTATCTATGCAAATATTTAGATTTATTATGGAAAAGGCAACCAGCTTACAAGAGCAGCATACAACACAAGTTACAGGTAACTTGTCCTTTTAAAAATGTATCCAAGTTTGTAAAACAAAAATTATCTTCACCAGTTTTGGAGACTACACATTTTCAACTTTGGCAACTTATCCATTTTCTGCATTGATGTGGATTGATGGGAACACTAATGGAGAGAATTACACCATTGAGGTATTGTATTTCTGTCTTAGAGTAGATGATTTAAAACAATGTTAATTATAATGTCTTTAAATTTTCTTTTGGAGATAGTTATAAATTTTAGATATTTTTAGCTTCATAATTTTTTATTTTCTTTTCTCCGCGAAAGGTTCGTTCAAACACTGGAGCAGATGGGAATGGAAATACAATAAGAAATTCTGGATGGCTTTATCCCAACGGATATGTTGTACACTATGAGACATTTCAAATATATGGCACCAGTGACCCTAGCATATGTGAAGTATTCTTCCATATTGAGCATTATGTAAGTTGAACCTTTTTATAACTGTAACCAAAACAAGATGTATTTTATTATTATTTTGAGCATCTGTGCAGATAGTTGGTGTGGGTTAGTTTCACATGCTGATAGGTTGTGTTGTCTAAATCTTCCATTTTAGCTTCACCCAAATCCATATATGCTTGCCACTCAAAGCAATATATTGATATATGGTATATTCTATAATTTTCGTGTAATATTTTACATAAATAATTTTTACCAAATAAATATGATTTTTAAATTTTTAAAATCGATTTTAAACTTGCAGGCTTGGGGGTCAAGCTTCTTCTCGAGAGTCATCCTACAAGTTTTAGGAACAAGCCAAGATAATGTACGAACTCATGCAAGCGTCAACAGTAGAACTAGAGCCATGTTCGGATATATTCTTCTTTCCAAGTATGAAGCAATATGTTCGCAAATATATTTTAAAGGAAAATCATCTTTGAAATATCTAAAAATATATATTTGTGGTATTAAGCCAAAGAACTTTACTTAATACTAAACAAGTCTGTGCAAATGTAACAAAGATAAGAAAAATTAAATAACTGAATTTTGCTGAGAGAAAATTTGCTATTATGTGTGTTCAGGACAATTTTCGATTAAAGCATATTTTGTTTTGTACCCAATTGTACACGCTGTACCCAGGATTGCAATTTATCTAGAAGTATAAATGATTTAATGTAAGATTCTATTCCCTTAAAATTATTTGTGACTGTGTACAACAAACTGTATTAGGCAGTTCTTTAAAGAATTTGTGTTCATACGATAAACCTTTGCAATGATTTGAATCTAATACAAAAGAATTGCCAATTTAGTTAAAACTAAATTCGATTTATTATTAATTTAAAACAACTATTTTTTTAAATAAGTGCTTGCTTTTAAAATTTTATTGAATGACATTTCAGATTAAATGGAAACCTTGTAACAGACGGAGAGATTCAGAATGCTTTACAACAAACTGTTAATGTAATAGCTGGACCTGGACATAACTTGCGTAAGTTTAGAAATGAGTTGTGAATTTGCTATTTATTATTTTAATATTTTAAAAATATTTTAGACACAGGTAATTTAAATTAGTAAAACACATTAGCATGTTAATTAAAATTCTTAGTTTGACTGTTTATGCTTGGACTGATTTAGCCATTCATCTGACTAAAGTAACTTATACATCATCTTAACAAATAAAATACAAATACCCTTGTCTGCTCTTGAGGTAGAAAATGACTGTCAGTACAAAACAAGCAATCTCAGAACATTCAATTTTTTTTCTGCAAATATGCAAATTTGTTTTCCTTGTCCAGCCACCCCATTCCCAATGCTACCAAAAGCAAACACCACATCACCCAGCACAACACCAACCCCATCAACCACAACTGGACCATCAACACCAACCCCATCAACCACAAATGGACCATCAATTAACCATCCCCAAGTTGAAAGGTCATTGGGAGCTATCGCTACATTCAGCGAACAGATCACCTGCCAATTACCAAACTTCTATAAATATCGATATGACGGTGTGAATCAGATATCTGATGGGGGATTTGATATGTACGATGGTGGAAACCAGGTATAAATTATCTTTTTATTTATAAAAATAATACAATGTTATCATAATATTTCTTTTTTAGTTTATTGGTTTTTCAATGGTTAAAAGCACATGAACGCCAAACCTAATATTTAATTAAAGGATTGTATATTAAACTTGTATACAATCTTGTATATTCAAATCATAATTACGACACTTAGGCTTTAAAGAATATTGTGTTTTAAATCAACCTGTTCAATGTGGGAGTTGTTTAGAAAAAAAATTTAGTACACTCTTTAAATTGGATATAATGATAGAATATGATAATTATGTTCATTGCTTAGAAAGGTTTTAATATTTTTTTGTGGCAGGAAAGTAAAACCACCAATAACCTAAAAGGTCACTTAGATATTTTTATTGTTATTCAATCTGAATGCTCATGTTTAGTTATTCACAATAAAACTACTTATGTTTGCTTGCTTATTAAATGAGTTTTATTTAGATTTACTTTGGAAAAGGCAACCAGCTTACAAGAGCAGCATACAACTCAACTTACAGGTAACTTGTCCTTTTAAAAATGTATCCAAGTTTGTAAAACAAAAATTATCTTTACCAGTTTTGGAGACTACACATTTTCAACTTTGGCAACTTATCCATTTTCTGCATTGATGTGGATTGATGGGAACACTAATGGAGAGAA